>JARWKJ010000068.1:47500-62500 GCA_029959095.1 Rhinichthys osculus
GAGGCGCCCGTTTTCGTACGAAAGGCCGTTACCTTGTCCGAGCGGGGCGCTTGTCCCCTCCTCGACAAAACCCCGAAGGTCCGTTTTAGGACCGTCTTCGCACCGACGGGTGCTCCGCCGATGCGACCGATTCGACCGCGCCCGAGTCTGAGGCGCCCTCCTCGGTCACCGGCCGTGGAGGCTGGCCGTTCTGGGAAACTTTTCTCACCGCACATTTAAGGACTCTGTCCTTTTTTTCGGAGGGGGACTTTTCCTCCAGAGCGCACCCGTCACCGCTTACCGCCCCAGATAACGCATCCTCCCCAGGATGTAGGGAACCCGAGACCGAGATTTCGTCCGTCACCTTGTCCGAGCGGGGCGCTTGTCCCCTCCTCGACAAAACCCCGAAGGTCCGTTTTAGGACCGTCTTTGCTCCGACGGGAGATCCGTCATGCAGACGGGTTCGCGTGTGCCGGAACCCGAGGCACTCTCCCCGGTCGCCAGCCGGGGAGTCGCGTGATCCTGGGAATCTGGTTTGACCGCACCGTTCCGGACTCTGTCCGATTTTTATTTTCTTCGGAGGAGCACCTTCCTCCAGGGCGCCCGCCCGCCCGTCAACCTTGTCCGATCGGAGCGCTTGTCCCCTCCTCGACAAAACCCCGAAGGTCCGTTTCGGGACCATCTTTGCTCCATCTGGAGCTCCGTCAGGCAGACGGATTCGCTCGTGCCCGAACCCGAGGCACTCTCCCCGGTCGCCAGCCAGGGAGTTGAGTCAGCATGGGAATCTCGTTCGTACGCAACTTCACAGACACTGTCCGTGTTTTTGTTTCTCACTGCTTTCTCTCCTCCAGGGGTGTCTCAAGCCCCTGGAGTCGTTTCGCCGTTTACCCAGACCTGAGCGTGTGACAAGCATATGTTTCTTACCCCGGGATCAATCGTGGAGCCCCGGACGGGGGCGAACCGCAGCGCGCGTGCTTCCTACACACGGGTCTCGCTCCGCTCGGGCCCCCGGTCGGGGGATGGCTCGAGGACGGCGCGGCCGCTCATAGGGCGCGTGCGGAACCCTCCATCTGGGGGGGGGGGGAGGTTGGAGGCCTCTGGATCGAGGCCGTAACCGGGAAGGGTGCTTTCAAAGCGGGGTGAGGCGCAGGGCGAAGTTAGGCTCTAAGACGTGACAGAGGGGGCCCCCTACTACCTCCCCGACCGTCCAAGCCTCCCGACGCGCCCGCCGCCACCGCCGCCGCCTCCGCGGACATCCCTTTCAGACGGGCCTTCTGAGTCTCCCGAGGTCGACACGGCCTGCTTTCCCCGGAGGGAGGCCGTGTCTTGAGTCGACGCGCAGAGCGGGGAGGAGCAAGCTGCCCAAAGCGGTCTTTCGACCGGGCAGGGGCCGTCCCCAGGCGCGTCCGAAGTTCCAATCGACCAGGCAACCCCTAGCAGCGACGGCCCAGAGGAGGGGGTGCTCTCCTCCAGGCCCCGGGCAACCCGGAGGCGCCTGTTGACCGTCACCTTGTCCGAGAAGAGTGTCGTCCAAGCAGGAGCGACGAGCAGGAAGGTCTGAGAGACCATGGAGCTCTTTCTTTGAGTGTATATATATTTTGACATTTTCCTCCAGTGTGGCCTTTCACCATGAGCACACGCACCCAGGGGCGTTGCACCTTCGCCCTGGATGCGCAGCGGTTAGGGGGTCATGGGTGTCCAATCCAGACCCGCGTTTACTGTAAGTCTCGTGCCCGCACAATGTGCATTTGTATCTGGGCTGGGTCAGGCCACTTCCCCACCAGGCCTGACCACCACGATCCTCTGGTTCTGGTTCGTGTTCCCTTGTCCGAGCGGAGGGCTGTTACTACCTCCTCCACAAAGACCCGAAGGTCCGTCCTAGGACCGTCTCGGCTCCAGGCGGAGCTCCGTCAGGCAAACCTATTCCATCTGTGCCCGGAACCAAGGCACTCTCCCTGGGCCAGCCAGGGAGGCCTAACAGCATAGAGCTTTGAAAGCATCGCACATTTTTGTACTTGGTCGATTTTTTTATTTTTCGCCATTTGATACCCAAGTGAAGCCCAGACCGATCCTTCGACAAGCATATGGTAGCATTTTTTACACCGGGATCAACCGAGGAGCCCCTGACAGTCGAAACCGCGGCGCGCTGACTTCCTACACACGGGTCTCGCTCCGCTCGGGCCCCCGGTCGAGGGATGGCTCGAGGACGGCACGGCCGCTCATAGGGCGCGCGAAGATCCATCCGTCTGGGGCTGGGAGGCCTCTGGGTCGAGGCCGTTCGACAAGCATATGGTTTTTATTTACCCCGGAGCCCCGGACAGACGAAACCGCGACGCGCTGGCTTCCTACACACGGGTCACGCTCCGCTCGGGCCCCCGGTCGAGGGATGGCTCGAGGACGGCACGGCCGCTCATAGGGCGCGCGAGGATACATCCGTCTGGGGCTGGGAGGCCTCTGGGTCGAGGACCGTTCGACAAGCATATGGATTTTATTTACCCCGGGATCAACCGAGGAGCCCCGGACAGACGAAACCGCGGCGCGCTGGCTTCCTACACACGGGTCTCGCTCCGCTCGGGCCCCCGGTCGAGGGATGGCTCGAGGACGGCACGGCCGCTCATAGGGCGCGCGAGGATCCATCCGTCTGGGGGCTGGGAGGCCTCTGGGTCGAGGCCGTAACCGGGAAGGGTGCTTTCAAAGCGGGGTGAGGCGCAGGGCGAAGTTAGGCTCTGAGACGTGACGAGGGGGTACCCACCATACCTCCCCGACCGTCCAAGCCTCCCGACGCGCCCGCCGCCACCGCCGGCTTCGCGGACATCCGTTTCAGACGGGCCTTCTGAGTCTCCCGAGGGTCGACGCGGCCTGCTTTCCCCGGAGGGAGGCCGTGTCTAGAGTCGATGCGCAGAGCGGGGAGGAGCAAGCTGCCCAAAGCGGTCTTTCGACCGGGCAGGGGCCATCCCCAGGCGCGTCCAAAGTTCCAATCGACCAGGCACCCCGAAGTGACGGCCCGAAGGAGAGGGTGCGCCCCTCCGGGCCCCAGGCAACCCGCAGGCGCCTCGTTTTACTGTAAGTCTCGCACCCGCACAAAGTGCACTTTTTCTGGGCCGGGTCACGCCGCTTCCCCACCCGGTCTGACCACCACACTACCCTCTTCCATACAGCCCCGAAGGTCCGTTTTAGGACCGTCTTTGCTCCAGGAGGAGCTCCGGTAGGCAAACCTATCTGTCTGTGCCGGGACCGAGGCACCCTCCCTGGGCTGGCCAGGGAGGTCTGAGAGCATGGAGCTCTGAGGCAACCACACATTTTTTGGACTCTTCCAATTTTTCAAATTTGACACCAGAGCCAAGCCCAGAGTCAACCCCACAAGGCACTTGCTCTTGATTCGTGCCCAGGAAAGCTGCACCATGCCTGGGACACACTTTTCAGATAAAATCATACCGTCTTTTCCTGGAGGTTTCAAACTTCCAGAGCTCCACCATCGCGCGGTGTATTCTGGATTTTATATACCCACCCAGAGTGACCCTGAGTGGGACTCACGACGGTCTGATGATGAGGTGTGTGTTTGCCCCCTGCCACAATCACCATACTCCCCTCTTCCATACAGCCCCGAAGGGCCGTTTTAGGACCGTCTTTGCTCCAGGCGGAGCTCCGGTAGGAATACCAATCTGTCTGTGCCCAGGACCGAGGCACCCTCCCTGGGCTGGCCAGGGAGGTCTGAGAGCATGGAGCTCTGAGGAAACAACACATTTTTGGACTCTTCCAATTTTTCAAATTTGACACCAGAGCCAAGCCCAGAGTCAACCCCACAAGGCACTTGCTCTTGATTCGTGCCCAGGAAAGCTGCACCATGCCTGGGACACACTTTTCAGATAAAATCATACCGTCTTTTCCTGGAGGTTTCAAACTTCCAGAGCTCCACCATCGCGCGGTGTATTCTGGATTTTATATACCCACCCAGAGTGACCCTGAGTGGGACTCACGACGGTCTGATGATGAGGTGTGTGTTTGCCCCCTGCCACAATCACCATACTCCCCTCTTCCATACAGCCCCGAAGGGCCGTTTTAGGACCGTCTTTGCTCCAGGCGGAGCTCCGGTAGGAATACCAATCTGTCTGTGCCCAGGACCGAGGCACCCTCCCTGGGCTGGCCAGGGAGGTCTGAGAGCATGGAGCTCTGAGGAAACAACACATTTTTGGACTCTTCCAATTTTTCAAATTTGACACCAGAGCCAAGCCCAGAGTCAACCCCACAAGGCACTTGCTCTTGATTCGTGCCCAGGAAAGCTGCACCATGCCTGGGACACACTTTTCAGATAAAATCATACCGTCTTTTCCTGGAGGTTTCAAACTTCCAGAGCTCCACCATCGCGCGGTGTATTCTGGATTTTATATACCCACCCAGAGTGACCCTGAGTGGGACTCACGACGGTCTGATAATGAGGTGTGTGTGTGTGTGTGTGTGTGTGTGTGTGTGTGTGTGTGTGTGTGTGTTTGCCCCCTGCCACAATCACCACACTCCCCTCTTCCATACAGCCCCGAAGGGCCGTTTTAGGACCGACTTTGCTCCAGACGGAGCTCCGGTAGGAATACCAATCTGTCTGTGCCCGGGACCGAGGCACTCTCCCTGGGCTGGCCAGGGAGGTCTGAGAGCATGGAGCTCCGAGCCTACATTCAATTTTTGGACTCTTCCAATTTTTCAAATTTGACACCAGAGCCAAGCCCAGAGTCAACCCCACAAGGCACTTGCTCTTGATTCGTGCCCAGGAAAGCTGCACCATGCCTGGGACGCACTTTTCAGATAAAATCATACCGTCTTTTCCTGGAGGTTTCAAACTTCCAGAGCTCCACCATCGCGCGGTGTATTCTGGATTTTATATACCCACCCAGAGTGACCCTGAGTGGGACTCACGACGGTCTGATGATGAGGTGTGTGTGTGTTTGCCCCCTGCCACAATCACCACACTCCCCTCTTCCATACAGCCCCGAAGGGCCGTCTTAGGACCGACTTTGCTCCAGACGGAGCTCCGGTAGGAATACCAATCTGTCTGTGCCCGGGACCGAGGCACTCTCCCTGGGCTGGCCAGGGAGGTCTGAGAGCATGGTGCTCCGAGCCTACATTCAATTTTTGGACTCTTCCAATTTTTCAAATTTGACACCAGAGCCAAGCCCAGAGTCAACCCCACAAGGCACTTGCTCTTGATTCGTGCCCAGGAAAGCTGCACCATGCCTGGGACGCACTTTTCAGATAAAATCATACCGTCTTTTCCTGGAGGTTCCGTACTTCCAGAGCTCCACCGTCGCATGGTGTAATCTGGATTTTATATACCCAGCCAGAGTGACTCTGAGTGGGACTCACGACGGTCTGATGATGAGGTGTATGTTTGCCCGCGCCACAATCACCAAGCTCCCCTCTTCCATACAGCCCCGAAGGGCCGTTTTAGGACCGACTTTGCTCCAGGCGGACCTCCATGGGGTGGCAGGCAAATCTGATTCTGGCCCAGGAAGGGGCACATTCCCTGGGCTGGCCAGGGAGGTCTGACGGCATGGAGCTTTGAGTCGACCGCAACTTTTTGGACTCTGTCATTTTTTGATAGCTTGGCTTCAGAGTCAAGCCCAGAGTCAATTTCTCCATAGGCTTTGGGCTTTATTTGTGCCCGGGAAGGCTTCTCGCCTCCTCTACAAGAGCCCCAAGGTACGTTTTAGGACCGTCTTCGCTCCAGACGGACCTCCATGGGTGGCGGGCAAATCTGAATCTGGCCCAGGACGGGACACCTTCCCTGGGCTGGCCAGGGAGGTCTGACAGCATGGAGCTTTGAAGCAACCGCAACTTTTTGGACTCTGTCATTTTTCGAGATCTAGGCTTCAGAGTCAAGCCCAGGGTCAATTTCAACACGGGCTTTGGTCATTATTCGTGCCCAGGAGACCCGCACCCTGCCGGGGATACACTTTTCAGATAAATCAGACCGTCTTTTCCTGGAGGTTTGATGTTTTTCAGAGCTCCACAACGGCGGAGATTGAACTCACTTCCCCAGCCAGAGTGCACCTTCTCTGGCATGGGTAACTGCCTTGAAGACCCTGGGGCTCCGAACGCACACCTCGTTCATGGACTTAGTCAATTTTTCAATTCTGACCCCAGAGTCAAGCCGGCCAGGGGCTCTCTTTGTCTTTATTCGTGCCCAGGAGGGCCTCTCACCTCCTCTACAAGAACCCCAAGGTCCGTTTTAGGACCGTCTTTGCACCAGATGGACCTCCATGGGTGGCGGGCAAATCTGAATCTGGCCCAGGACGGGACACCTTCCCTGGGCTGGCCAGGGAGGTCTGACAGCATGGAGCTTTGAAGCAACCGCAACTTTTTGGACTCTGTCATTTTTCGAGATCTAGGCTTCAGAGTCAAGCCCAGGGTCAATTTCAACACGGGCTTTGGTCATTATTCGTGCCCAGGAGACCCGCACCCTACCTGGGATACACTTTTCAGATAAATCAGACCGTCTTTTCCTGGAGGTTTGATGTTTTTCAGAGCTCCACAACGGCGGAGATTGAACTCACTTCCCCAGCCAGAGTGCACCTTCTCCGGCATGGGTAACTGCCTTGAAGACCCTGGGGCTCCGAACGCACACCTCGTTCATGGACTTAGTCAATTTTTTCAATTCTGACCCCAGAGTCAAGCCGGCCAGGGGCTCTCTTTGTCTTTATTCGTGCCCAGGAGGGCCTCTCACCTCCTCTACAAGAACCCCAAGGTCCGTTTTAGGACCGTCTTTGCACCAGATGGACCTCCATGGGTGGCGGGCAAATCTGAATCTGGCCCAGGACGGGCCACCGTCCCTGGGCTGGCCAGGGAGGTCTGACAGCATGGAGCTTTGAAGCAACCGCAACTTTTTGGACTCTGTCATTTTTCGAGATCTAGGCTTCAGAGTCAAGCCCAGGGTCAATTTCAACACGGGCTTTGGTCATTATTCGTGCCCAGGAGACCCGCACCCTGCCGGGGATACACTTTTCAGATAAATCAGACCGTCTTTTCCTGGAGGTTTGATGTTTTTCAGAGCTCCACAACGGCGGAGATTGAACTCACTTCCCCAGCCAGAGTGCACCTTCTCTGGCATGGGTAACTGCCTTGAAGACCCTGGGGCTCCGAACGCACACCTCGTTCATGGACTTAGTCAATTTTTCAATTCTGACCCCAGAGTCAAGCCGGCCAGGGGCTCTCTTTGTCTTTATTCGTGCCCAGGAGGGCCTCTCACCTCCTCTACAAGAACCCCAAGGTCCGTTTTAGGACCGTCTTTGCACCAGACGGACCTCCATGGGTGGCGGGCAAATCTGAATCTGGCCCAGGACGGGACACCCTCCCTGGGCTGGCCAGGGAGGTCTGACAGCATGGAGCTTTGAAGCAACCGCAACTTTTTGGACTCTGTCATTTTTCGAGATCTAGGACTCAGAGACAAGCCCAGAGTCAATTTCACCATGGGCATTGGGCTTTCTTCGTGCCCAGGAGACCCGCACCCTACCTGGGATGCACTTTTCAGATAAATCAGGCCGTCTTTTCCTGGAGGTTTGATGTTTTTCAGAGCTCCACCACCGTGGAGATTGAACTCACTTCCCCGGCCAGAGTGCACCCTCTCTGGCATGGGTAACTGCCTTGACGACCCTGGAGCTCCGAACGCACACCTCGTTCATGGACTTAGTCAATTTTTCAATTCTGACCCCAGAGTCAAGCCGGCCAGGGGCTCTCTTTGTCTTTATTCGTGCCCAGGAGGGCCTCTCACCTCCTCTACAAGAACCCCAAGGTCCGTTTTAGGACCGTCTTTGCACCAGATGGACCTCCATGGGTGGCGGGCAAATCTGAATCTGGCCCAAGGCGGGCCACCTTCCCTGGGCTGGCCAGGGAGGTCTGAGAGCATGGAGCTCAGAACCCAAAGCACGTTTATGGACTTAGTCAATTTTTCAAATCTGGCTCCAGAGTCAAGCCAGGGGTCAATTTCAACACAGGCTTCGGTCATTATTCGTACCCAGGAGACCTGCACCCTGCGTGGGATGCAATTTTGAGAAATATCAGACCGTCATTTTCCTGGAAGTTTGCTGTTTTTCAGAGCTCCACCACCGTGGAGATTGAACCCACTTCCCCGGCCAGAGTGCACCCTCTCTGGCATGGGTAACTGCCTTGACGACCCTGGAGCTCCGAACGCACACCTCGTTTATGGACTTGGTCAATTTTTCAATTCTGACTCCAGAGTCAAGCCGGCCAGGGGCTCTCTTTGTCTTTATTCGTGCCCGGGAGGGCCTCTCACCTCCTCTACAAGAACCCCAAGGTCCGTTTTAGGACCGTCTTTGCACCAGACGGACCTCCATGGGTGGCGGGCAAATCTGAATCTGGCCCAGGACGGGACACCTTCCCTGGGCTGGCCAGGGAGGTCTGAGAGCATGGAGGTTTGAGGCCACCGCACGTTTATGGACTTAGTCAATTTTTCAAATCTGGCTCCAGAGTCAAGCCCAGGGTCAATTTCAACACGGGCATTGGTCATTATTCGTGCCCAGGAGACCTGCACCCTGCGTGGGATGCACTTTTGAGAAATACCAGACCGTCATTTTCCTGGAGGTTTGATGTTTTTCAGAGCTCCACAACGGCGGAGATTGAACTCACTTCCCCAGCCAGAGTGCACCTTCTCTGGCATGGGTAACTGCCTTGAAGACCCTGGGGCTCCGAACGCACACCTCGTTCATGGACTTAGTCAATTTTTTCAATTCTGACCCCAGAGTCAAGCCGGCCAGGGGTTCTCTTTGTCTTTATTCGTGCCCAGGAGGGCCTCTCACCTCCTCTACAAGAACCCCAAGGTCCGTTTTAGGACCGTCTTTGCACCAGATGGACCTCCATGGGTGGCGGGCAAATCTGAATCTGGCCCAGGACGGGACACCTTCCCTGGGCTGGCCAGGGAGGTCTGAGAGCATGGAGGTTTGAGGCCACCGCACGTTTATGGACTTGGTCAATTTTTCAAATCTGGCTCCAGAGTCAAGCCCAGGGTCAATTTCAACACGGGCTTTGGTCATTATTCGTGCCCAGGAGACCCGCACCCTTCCTGGGATGCACTTTTGAGAAAAATCAGACCGTCTTTTTCCTGGAGGTTTGATGTTTTTCAGAGCTCCACAACGGCGGAGATTGAACTCACTTCCCCAGCCAGAGTGCACCCTCTCTGGCATGGGTAACTGCCTTTAAGACCCTGGGGCTCCGAACGCACACCTCGTTCATGGACTTAGTCAATTTTTCAATTCTGACCCCAGAGTCAAGCCGGCCAGGGGCTCTCTTTGTCTTTATTCGTGCCCAGGAAGGCCTCTCACCTCCTCTACAAGAACCCCAAGGTCCGTTTTAGGACCGTCTTTTCACCAGACGGACCTCCATGGGTGGCGGGCAAATCTGAATCTGGCCCAGGACGGGACACCCTCCCTGGGCTGGCCAGGGAGGTCTGACAGCATGGAGCTTTGAAGCAACCGCAACTTTTTGGACTCTGTCATTTTTCGAGATCTAGGCCTCAGAGTCAAGCCCAGAGTCAATTTCACCATGGGCATTGGGCTTTATTCGTGCCCAGGAGACCCGCACCCTACCTGGGATGCACTTTTCAGATAAATCAGGCCGTCTTTTCCTGGAGGTTTGATGTTTTTCAGAGCTCCACCACCGTGGAGATTGAACCCACTTCCCCGGCCGGAGTGCACCCTCTCTGGCATGGGTAACTGCCTTGACGACCCTGGAGCTCCGAACGCACACCTCGTTTATGGACTTGGTCAATTTTTCAATTCTGACTCCAGAGTCAAGCCGGCCAGGGGCTCTCTTTGTCTTTATTCGTGCCCGGGAGGGCCTCTCACCTCCTCTACAAGAACCCCAAGGTCCGTTTTAGGACCGTCTTTGCACCAGACGGACCTCCATGGGTGGCGGGCAAATCTGAATCTGGCCCAGGACGGGACACCTTCCCTGGGCTGGCCAGGGAGGTCTGAGAGCATGGAGGTTTGAGGCCACCGCACGTTTATGGACTTAGTCAATTTTTCAAATCTGGCTCCAGAGTCAAGCCCAGGGTCAATTTCAACACGGGCATTGGTCATTATTCGTGCCCAGGAGACCTGCACCCTGCGTGGGATGCACTTTTGAGAAATATCAGACCGTCATTTTCCTGGAAGTTTGATGTTTTTCAGAGCTCCACCACCGTGGAGATTGAACTCACTTCCCCAGCCAGAGTGCACCCTCTCTGGCATGGTTAACTGCCTTGAAGACCCTGGAGCTCCGAATGCACACCTCGTTCATGGACTTAGTCGATTTTTTTTCAATTCTGATCCCAGAGTCAAGCCGGCCAGGGGCTCTCTTTGTCTTTATTCGTGCCCAGGAAGGCCTCTCACCTCCTCTACAAGAGCCCCAAGGTCCGTTTTAGGACCGTCTTTGCACCAGACGGACCTCCATAGGTGGCGGTTAAATCTGAATCTGGCCCAAGACGGGCCACCTTCCCTGGGCTGGCCAGGGAGGTCTGAAAGCATGGAGCTCAGAACCCACAGCACGTTTATGGACTTAGTCAATTTTTCAAATCTGGCTCCAGAGTCAAGCCCAGAGTCAAACTCTCCATGGGCCTTGGGTTTTATTCGTGCCCAGGAGACCCGCACCCTGCGTGGGATGCACTTTTGAGAAATATCAGACCGTCATTTTCCTGGAAGTTTGATGTCTTTGAGAGCTCCACCACCGTGGAGATTGAAACCACTTCCCCAGCCAGAGTGCACCCTCTCTGGCTTGGTTCAGTGCCTCGAAAGCCCTCGAGCTCAGAACCCACAGCACGTTCATGGACTTAGTCAATTTTTCAAATATGACTCCAGAGTCAAACTCTCCATGGGCATTGGGCTTTTTCTGTGCCCAGGAGACCTGCACCCTGCGTGGGATGCGCTTTTGAGAAAAATCAGACCGTCATTTTCCTGGAAGTTTCAATGTTTTTCAGAGCCAGCTTGGCACCAGTGTCAAGCCCAGAGTCAACTTCACCATGGGCATTGGCCATTTTTCTGTGCCCAGGAGACCTGCACCCTGCGTGGGATGCGCTTTTGAGAAAAATCAGACCGTCATTTTCCTGGAAGTTTCAATGTTTTTCAGAGCCAGCTTGGCACCAGTGTCAAGCCCAGAGTCAACTTCACCATGGGCATTGGCCATTTTTCTGTGCCCAGGAGACCTGCACCCTGCGTGGGATGCGCTTTTGAGAAAAATCAGACCGTCATTTTCCTGGAAGTTTCAATGTTTTTCAGAGCCAGCTTGGCACCTGAGTCAACTTCACCATGGGCATTGGCCATTTTTCTGTGCCCAGGAGACCTGCACCCTGCGTGGGATGCGCTTTTGAGAAAAATCAGACCGTCATTTTCCTGGAAGTTTCAATGTTTTTCAGAGCCAGCTTGGCACCAGTGTCAAGCCCAGAGTCAAATTCACCATGGGCATTGGCCATTTTTCTGTGCCCAGGAGACCTGCACCCTGCGTGGGATGCGCTTTTGAGAAAAATCAGACCGTCATTTTCCTGGAAGTTGCAATGTTTTCCAGAGCCAGCTTGGCTCCAGAGTCAAGCCCAGGGCGAGGGGGGAACCCAGATTTCATCCCCACCCAGAGTGACTCTGAGTGTGGGACTCACGACGGTCTGGTGAGGGGTGGTGTGCGTCTGTGCGCCCTCTCCTACATCACCCCCGAGGCCCGTTTTAGGACCGTCTCGGCTCCAGACAGAGAGCCAGGGGTGGCGGGCAAACCCGCCATCGGCCCGGGTCCGATCACCCTGCCCGGGCCGGTCGAGAAGACCCGTGTGCCTGGAGCTCACAGTGCACCTCAACGTTATGGACTTAGGTTTTGGAGCGAGCCCGGCCCTGGAGACAAGCCTCGGGGTCAAGCCTCCACGGAGGGCCAAGCCCCAGGGTCAAGGCCCGGGAGTGCCAAGCCTCCGTGGAGAGCAAAGCCCCCCCCAGAGTCAAGCGCCAGACTCCCAGGGAGAACCGGGCACTCTCCTCCTCACAAAACCCACATGGCACGTTGCAGGTGACCCTTTTCCCCGACAGTTCCTCCGGAACCGCGGGGCTGGGCGCTCCAAGCCGGGTATACAGCACCGTGCTCGGCCTGGGCGGCCGCCTAAGAGCGCATGCAGTTTGAAGGATGGTAACCCCACTGCAAACGGCTTCAAACGCCCGTAACTCGGCGAAGGCGGGTCCAATCGACGCCAAATTTTTATCGAGTGTAGAACGGGACGAGACCTTTCGAAAGAGCCCACCCCCAGCCCCGTGGGCCCCCGGGGGCCCGAGATACAGCCCCCCAAAGCGAACCGGAAGCGAAAAACGCAAATATCTCGGCGAAAACCCAACGGATCCGGCCACCACCGGGCTCCTTCGAACCGTCTCGTCGAACTGAACAAACTGATACAAGTTTCATGATTTTTGGTGCTGTTTTCGCGGAGATATTAGCCGAAAACCGCCGGGCGCGCTCCAAAATGGCGCCCGCTGATGACGTCACGACCTCGGGAGAAAATCGCCCGTATCTCGGCAACCCGAAGACCCAGAGAGCTCAAATTCGGGTGAGGAGGTCCCACGGGGGCCCTGACCTGAACCAGGGCGGTGGCGGGCCGCGGGGACGCCCCCTACCGATTCGCCGTTCGCTGGGACCCCCGACTTTGAACGGCCGTAACTCGGGGACCCGGGCGAGTTGGACCTCGGGGGTGGGCTCATTCGAAAGGCCCCGTCCAGCACTACGATCGATTAGAGTTTGGGGAATATTGAGCGAGGGGTTCCCGAGATATAAGCCGAAAAAGGTGCGCCTTTGACCGGACGTAACTCCCTGACCCCGAGGCCCTCGGGGACGGGGGTGGCACCGTTGGATAGGGCTCCTCGAGGCCTACAGACGACCAGAGTTTGAAATTTTTTCGCCGTGTGGTTTTCGAGATATTCGGGGAAAACAAAAAAATTCCCATTCGTTCAGTGGGTCTGGCCATCACCCATGTCTCCAAGGGGACTTCCAGGACCACGGGGGCAACCTGGCCGTGCCCGAGGACGGTGAACCTTCCTCGGCGTGCCACCAGAGCGTCTGGGGCCCTGGAAGTCCCCACCCACTGCAGGTTTTGGACTCTGAGGAATTTTCAGACCTCGAAAAGGGCCCCCGACTTTGAACGGCCGTAACTCGGGGACCCGGGTGAGTTGGACCTTGGGGGTGGGCTCATTCGAAAGGCCCCGTCCAGCACTACGATCGATTAGAGTTTGGGGAATATTGAGCGAGGGGTTCTCGAGATATAAGCCGACAAAGGTGCGCCTTTGACCGGACGTAACTCCCTGACCCCGAGGCCCTCGGGGACGTGGGTGGCCCCGTTGGATAGGGCCCATCGAGGCCTACAGACGACCCGGGTTTGACATTTTTTCGCCTTTTGGTTTTCGAGATATTCGAGAAAAACAAAAATTTCCCATTCGTTCAGTGGATTTGCCGCTCACCCATGTCTCCAAGGGGACTTCCAGGACCACGGGGGCCACCTGGCCGTGCCCGAGGACGGTGAACCTTCCTCGGCGTGCCACCAGAGCGTCTGGGGCCCTGGAAGTCCCCACCCACTGCAGGTTTTGGACTCTGAGGAATTTTCAGACCTCGAAAAGGGCCCCCGACTTTGAACGGCCGTAACTCGGGGACCCGGGTGAGTTGGACCTTGGGGGTGGGCTCATTCGAAAGGCCCCGTCCAGCACTACGATCGATTAGAGTTTGGGGAATATTGAGCGAGGGGTTCTCGAGATATAAGCCGACAAAGGTGCGCCTTTGACCGGACGTAACTCCCTGACCCCGAGGCCCTCGGGGACGTGGGTGGCCCCGTTGGATAGGGCCCATCGAGGCCTACAGACGACCCGAGTTTGACATTTTTTCGCCTTTTGGTTTTCGAGATATTCGAGAAAAACAAAAATTTCCCATTCGTTCAGTGGATTTGCCGCTCACCCATGTCTCCAAGGGGACTTCCAGGACCACGGGGGCCACCTGGCCGTGCCCGAGGACGGTGAACCTTCCTCGGCGTGCCACCAGAGCGTCTGGGGCCCTGGAAGTCCCCACCCACTGCAGGTTTTGGACTCTGAGGAATTTTCAGACCTCGAAAAGGGCCCCCGACTTTGAACGGCCGTAACTCGGGGACCCGGGTGAGTTGGACCTTGGGGGTGGGCTCATTCGAAAGGCCCCGTCCAGCACTACGATCGATTAGAGTTTGGGGAATATTGAGCGAGGGGTTCTCGAGATATAAGCCGACAAAGGTGCGCCTTTGACCGGACGTAACTCCCTGACCCCGAGGCCCTCGGGGACGTGGGTGGCCCCGTTGGATAGGGCCCATCGAGGCCTACAGACGACCCGAGTTTGACATTTTTTCGCCTTTTGGTTTTCGAGATATTCGAGAAAAACAAAAATTTCCCATTCGTTCAGTGGATTTGCCGCTCACCCATGTCTCCAAGGGGACTTCCAGGACCACGGGGGCCACCTGGCCGTGCCCGAGGACGGTGAACCTTCCTCGGCGTGCCACCAGAGCCTCTGGGGCCCTGGAAGTCCCCACCCACTGCAGGTTTTGGACTCTGAGGAATTTTCAGACCTCGAAAAGGGCCCCCGACTTTGAACGGCCGTAACTCGGGGACCCGGGTGAGTTGGACCTTGGGGGTGGGCTCATTCGAAAGGCCCCGTCCAGCACTACGATCGATTAGAGTTTGGGGAATATTGAGCGAGGGGTTCTCGAGATATAAGCCGACAAAGGTGCGCCTTTGACCGGACGTAACTCCCTGACCCCGAGGCCCTCGGGGACGGGGGTGGCACCGTTGGATAGGGCCCTTCGAGGCCTACAGACGACCCGAGTTTGACATTTTTTCGCCGTGTGGTTCTCGAGATGTTCGGGGAAAACCAAATCCACATTCAGCTCTCTGGTCGTTCTCTACCTTAAGAGAGTCAGAGTTAGTCCCGGCCTTTCCCCTTCCGGGGGCGCCTGGCCGTCCCCGAGGACGGTGAACCTTCCTCGGCGTGCCACCAGAGCCTCTGGGGCCCTGG
>JARWKJ010000068.1:72500-76515 GCA_029959095.1 Rhinichthys osculus
ACGGACCTTCTGAGTCTCCCGAGGGTCGACACGGCCTGCTTTCCCCGGAGGGAGGCCGCGTCTAGAGTCGACGCGCAGAGCGGGGAGGAGCAAGCTGCCCAGAGCGGTCTTTCGACCGGGCAGGGGCCGTCCCCAGGCGCGTCCGAAGTTCCAATCGACCAGGCGACCCCTAGCAGCGACGGCCCGGAGGAGGGGGTGCTCTCCTCCGGGCCCCGGGCAACCCGGAGGCGCCCGTTTTCGTACGAAAGGCCGTTACCTTGTCCGAGCGGGGCGCTTGTCCCCTCCTCGACAAAACCCCGAAGGTCCGTTTTAGGACCGTCTTCGCACCGACGGGTGCTCCGCCGATGCGACCGATTCGACCGCGCCCGAGTCTGAGGCGCCCTCCTCGGTCACCGGCCGTGGAGGCTGGCCGTTCTGGGAAACTTTTCTCACCGCACATTTAAGGACTCTGTCCTTTTTTTCGGAGGGGGACTTTTCCTCCAGAGCGCACCCGTCACCGCTTACCGCCCCAGATAACGCATCCTCCCCAGGATGTAGGGAACCCGAGACCGAGATTTCGTCCGTCACCTTGTCCGAGCGGGGCGCTTGTCCCCTCCTCGACAAAACCCCGAAGGTCCGTTTTAGGACCGTCTTTGCTCCGACGGGAGATCCGTCATGCAGACGGGTTCGCGTGTGCCGGAACCCGAGGCACTCTCCCCGGTCGCCAGCCGGGGAGTCGCGTGATCCTGGGAATCTGGTTTGACCGCACCGTTCCGGACTCTGTCCGATTTTTATTTTCTTCGGAGGAGCACCTTCCTCCAGGGCGCCCGCCCGCCCGTCAACCTTGTCCGATCGGAGCGCTTGTCCCCTCCTCGACAAAACCCCGAAGGTCCGTTTCGGGACCATCTTTGCTCCATCTGGAGCTCCGTCAGGCAGACGGATTCGCTCGTGCCCGAACCCGAGGCACTCTCCCCGGTCGCCAGCCAGGGAGTTGAGTCAGCATGGGAATCTCGTTCGTACGCAACTTCACAGACACTGTCCGTGTTTTTGTTTCTCACTGCTTTCTCTCCTCCAGGGGTGTCTCAAGCCCCTGGAGTCGTTTCGCCGTTTACCCAGACCTGAGCGTGTGACAAGCATATGTTTCTTACCCCGGGATCAATCGTGGAGCCCCGGACGGGGGCGAACCGCAGCGCGCGTGCTTCCTACACACGGGTCTCGCTCCGCTCGGGCCCCCGGTCGGGGGATGGCTCGAGGACGGCGCGGCCGCTCATAGGGCGCGTGCGGAACCCTCCATCTGGGGGGGGGGGGAGGTTGGAGGCCTCTGGATCGAGGCCGTAACCGGGAAGGGTGCTTTCAAAGCGGGGTGAGGCGCAGGGCGAAGTTAGGCTCTAAGACGTGACAGAGGGGGCCCCCTACTACCTCCCCGACCGTCCAAGCCTCCCGACGCGCCCGCCGCCACCGCCGCCGCCTCCGCGGACATCCCTTTCAGACGGGCCTTCTGAGTCTCCCGAGGTCGACACGGCCTGCTTTCCCCGGAGGGAGGCCGTGTCTTGAGTCGACGCGCAGAGCGGGGAGGAGCAAGCTGCCCAAAGCGGTCTTTCGACCGGGCAGGGGCCGTCCCCAGGCGCGTCCGAAGTTCCAATCGACCAGGCAACCCCTAGCAGCGACGGCCCAGAGGAGGGGGTGCTCTCCTCCAGGCCCCGGGCAACCCGGAGGCGCCTGTTGACCGTCACCTTGTCCGAGAAGAGTGTCGTCCAAGCAGGAGCGACGAGCAGGAAGGTCTGAGAGACCATGGAGCTCTTTCTTTGAGTGTATATATATTTTGACATTTTCCTCCAGTGTGGCCTTTCACCATGAGCACACGCACCCAGGGGCGTTGCACCTTCGCCCTGGATGCGCAGCGGTTAGGGGGTCATGGGTGTCCAATCCAGACCCGCGTTTACTGTAAGTCTCGTGCCCGCACAATGTGCATTTGTATCTGGGCTGGGTCAGGCCACTTCCCCACCAGGCCTGACCACCACGATCCTCTGGTTCTGGTTCGTGTTCCCTTGTCCGAGCGGAGGGCTGTTACTACCTCCTCCACAAAGACCCGAAGGTCCGTCCTAGGACCGTCTCGGCTCCAGGCGGAGCTCCGTCAGGCAAACCTATTCCATCTGTGCCCGGAACCAAGGCACTCTCCCTGGGCCAGCCAGGGAGGCCTAACAGCATAGAGCTTTGAAAGCATCGCACATTTTTGTACTTGGTCGATTTTTTTATTTTTCGCCATTTGATACCCAAGTGAAGCCCAGACCGATCCTTCGACAAGCATATGGTAGCATTTTTTACACCGGGATCAACCGAGGAGCCCCTGACAGTCGAAACCGCGGCGCGCTGACTTCCTACACACGGGTCTCGCTCCGCTCGGGCCCCCGGTCGAGGGATGGCTCGAGGACGGCACGGCCGCTCATAGGGCGCGCGAAGATCCATCCGTCTGGGGCTGGGAGGCCTCTGGGTCGAGGCCGTTCGACAAGCATATGGTTTTTATTTACCCCGGAGCCCCGGACAGACGAAACCGCGACGCGCTGGCTTCCTACACACGGGTCACGCTCCGCTCGGGCCCCCGGTCGAGGGATGGCTCGAGGACGGCACGGCCGCTCATAGGGCGCGCGAGGATACATCCGTCTGGGGCTGGGAGGCCTCTGGGTCGAGGACCGTTCGACAAGCATATGGATTTTATTTACCCCGGGATCAACCGAGGAGCCCCGGACAGACGAAACCGCGGCGCGCTGGCTTCCTACACACGGGTCTCGCTCCGCTCGGGCCCCCGGTCGAGGGATGGCTCGAGGACGGCACGGCCGCTCATAGGGCGCGCGAGGATCCATCCGTCTGGGGGCTGGGAGGCCTCTGGGTCGAGGCCGTAACCGGGAAGGGTGCTTTCAAAGCGGGGTGAGGCGCAGGGCGAAGTTAGGCTCTGAGACGTGACGAGGGGGTACCCACCATACCTCCCCGACCGTCCAAGCCTCCCGACGCGCCCGCCGCCACCGCCGGCTTCGCGGACATCCGTTTCAGACGGGCCTTCTGAGTCTCCCGAGGGTCGACGCGGCCTGCTTTCCCCGGAGGGAGGCCGTGTCTAGAGTCGATGCGCAGAGCGGGGAGGAGCAAGCTGCCCAAAGCGGTCTTTCGACCGGGCAGGGGCCATCCCCAGGCGCGTCCAAAGTTCCAATCGACCAGGCACCCCGAAGTGACGGCCCGAAGGAGAGGGTGCGCCCCTCCGGGCCCCAGGCAACCCGCAGGCGCCTCGTTTTACTGTAAGTCTCGCACCCGCACAAAGTGCACTTTTTCTGGGCCGGGTCACGCCGCTTCCCCACCCGGTCTGACCACCACACTACCCTCTTCCATACAGCCCCGAAGGTCCGTTTTAGGACCGTCTTTGCTCCAGGAGGAGCTCCGGTAGGCAAACCTATCTGTCTGTGCCGGGACCGAGGCACCCTCCCTGGGCTGGCCAGGGAGGTCTGAGAGCATGGAGCTCTGAGGCAACCACACATTTTTTGGACTCTTCCAATTTTTCAAATTTGACACCAGAGCCAAGCCCAGAGTCAACCCCACAAGGCACTTGCTCTTGATTCGTGCCCAGGAAAGCTGCACCATGCCTGGGACACACTTTTCAGATAAAATCATACCGTCTTTTCCTGGAGGTTTCAAACTTCCAGAGCTCCACCATCGCGCGGTGTATTCTGGATTTTATATACCCACCCAGAGTGACCCTGAGTGGGACTCACGACGGTCTGATGATGAGGTGTGTGTTTGCCCCCTGCCACAATCACCATACTCCCCTCTTCCATACAGCCCCGAAGGGCCGTTTTAGGACCGTCTTTGCTCCAGGCGGAGCTCCGGTAGGAATACCAATCTGTCTGTGCCCAGGACCGAGGCACCCTCCCTGGGCTGGCCAGGGAGGTCTGAGAGCATGGAGCTCTGAGGAAACAACACATTTTTGGACTCTTCCAATTTTTCAAATTTGACACCAGAGCCAAGCCCAGAGTCAACCCCACAAGGCACT
>JARWKJ010000069.1:0-76229 GCA_029959095.1 Rhinichthys osculus
TTTTCACTGATTTTTGAACAGGTAGTAGCGCAGCAGATTGGAGGGATCGGTGTGTAAGAGGGGCGTGTCTTTAGTGACACCTTCTTCGATCGAGAGCTTGCAAACCCCCTCGAGGGTCGAGGCCAGCTGGTCGGCCGCCAGGGAGGGACTAGACTCGCAGAACGAACGGACGCCTATTTTTACGGTAACGAAAAGGACCTCGCCCACGGGCACCACACCCGTGGCCGGCTTGTGCCAGACCTTGAGGCAGAGCGGCTTCTGGGAGGGCGGCAGGAGGCAGTCCTGCAGCTGGTGGCAGTAGAGGTAGAGCCTCAGGACCGCGCACAGGGCCTCGCCGGTCACCCAGCTCATGAGCTTGTTCCCGCCCACCCTGTAGACGGTGGGGAATATCTTTCGCACGATGGAGGCCGTCCTGACCGAGTCCTTGGTGGACCTCTGCAGGCGCGCGTCCATCGTGCCAGAGATGAAGTCCCCAAAGTACGCCAGCGCCAGGGGGTGACCCTCCTTGCTGACCATGTGCAGGAACGCGTACACGCGCCCCAGGTCGGACGTGATGTCGCCCCTCATGGAGAAGAGACCCTTGCACTCCGGGTGATAGGGCATCTCGTATGCGGCCATGGCGGGCGCCATCAGGACCTGCCCCTCGGAGCCGCACTGGTCGCACTTGACCCTCAGCTCCACCGGATCCTTGCTGCTCGAGAGCTTCGCGTGGGCCACCGCAACGGTCTCGAGCAGCTCAAGGTCAGGCAGGTTGCTCGAGGGCATGTTCAGCATGTTTATCGTTTTGATGACCCTGGCCTTGTCGGTCAGGTCCATGGTGACCGGCACGCCCAAAACGCCGGTCACCCGGCAGAGGTCACCCTGGTTTCTCAGGGAGTCATTGTGCGGGTAGTGCAGCTCTGAGCTGTGCAAGAGGGTCTCCACCCTGGTGGTGGGCTCCACTAGTATCTTATTCTCGTCTTGCGTGGTGAGCAGGAAGAAACCGTTGTTCCTGAGTCCGAGGCTGTCGGCCACCGAGACCTCGATCGAGTTGATGATGCCTATGCCGTTACTGCCGAGGTCCAAATCGAGACAGTGCAACATCATGTCATTGTCGGGGTCAACGGAGGTGCCCTCGCTTCTGAGGAAAAAGGTCTTGCTGTCGAGGAAGGTGCTGGGAGGAGGGTAATCCATGGTCAGGCGGCTATTCCGCCCACCAGTTCCCTCGCTTTTTATCTAAGGAGTTGTGGGCGGGACCACAGCAACATCCGAGCTGGCCATTATCCCGGCCAGCCACGGGTGCTTGAGGAGATCGTTGAGGGTGGGCCTGAGTTTTGGGTTCCAGTTTAGGCAGGAGTTGATGAAACTCTTTTCGGGGTTATCCAGGTTATCCCACTGGACCCTCAGGGGCCGCTTCTTGGGGACCTTGTCCCAGAGCGTGTCCTTGGTGCTGCAGTAGTAGGCGATCAGCCCCACCTGCCACACGGCCTCCGAGTGAGGCACGAACACCTTGCGGTACTGCTTCTCGGGCGGGAGCATGTACCGCGTGCCGGTCTTGGCGGCGCACGGCTCATCCTCCCCCCACTTGAAGCTGCTGTCAAAGTCCAGCAGCTTTATCCGGCCGCACTTGTCGACGTGCACATTCTCGAGCTTGATGTCGCCGTGCACTATGCCGTACTCGAAGCAGGTCTGTATGGCTATGATCAGGTTGTAGATTATGTCCTGGCAGTTGAACTTGATGTTCTTCTCCACCGCGTAGAAGAGGTCCCAGCCCGTGAGGAACTCCTGAACGCAGTAGCCGAGGCCTCCCTCGGAGAACCAGGCGAGGGGCCTGACCGCCACGCACTCGTTCTGGATCTCGCTCAGGTGTATGAACTCGCGGGACACCCCGTTGCGCTCGCTCACCCGGATCACCACGGCAGTGTCCGTCACGCAGTTAACGCACAGGAGCACGGCCGTGTCAGCGTTCCGGTTGAGCCAGCGTATGGGGTAGTACTGGATCCAGAAAGCGCTGCTGGTCAGCACAAGGTCCAGCTCGTTTGTGATCGGGTCGCCGAATTTGAACTCTATCTCCGTCAGCCCTGCAGTCCTGTAATGGTCGTCTATGTTCGAGTGGAAGTTTGAGAATCGCTCCGAGAGTCTGTTGCCGAAGACCGGCTCGGGGTCAGACGTGCTTATCATTGTTGTTGCGTTTCACCGAGAAGCTGCTCCGCTGTAGCTGTGAGCAGTCGAAAGCGAATCCCACATTACCCTCGGCCAGCTGTCTGAATCCGTACTGCTCCGTGTACTGAGGGTTCCGGAGGGACCAGAGGTGGTAAGTGAATGTGGAAGTCCGCCAAACGGAGTCTAAATATTCCTTCAAAACATCTGGGAGGAGCTTACTCGCGAGCCTCGTTTGGGCCAGGATCTCGAAACCAACGTTCGCCTCCAGGTTGCCCAGGTGCTGATGAGCCAGGCTTCGGAACGCCGGGTTCTCCAGGAGCTGGATAGCCTGGACCGTGCCAAACATCCTGAGCCCCATGTTGTGATCCGAGCCGGCCAGCAGGCAGGTGAGCACGATGGGTTTGGTGTACTCGTTGGGGAGGATGCGGAGGAACTTGTGCTGGGACTCGGTGTTTGCGGCTATGAATTTACCGTACGAGCCCAGGGGTATGGAGCCGGCGGCGTACATGTTTTTCATCTTGATAACCTCATTCACCACGTCCATGGAGAGGGGCGTCTCAGCGTCATAGCTCACAACGCAGTGGGGGGAGCCCAGGGAGTCAAAGGCGTCCGCCCCCTGCACGGTTGAGCGGCTGGACCTGAACGTGCCGGTGCCCAGGAGGAAGCTCTTGAAGGCCTGCCCCTTGACGGGACCCAGTCTGAGCTTCCTGGCCAGCATCACGTTCGCATCGTTGGTGGCCTCGGTCGAGTCGTACTGGAGAAGCCGCATGAGCGCGCGCCTGAAGACGGGCCCCCTGATCCCGCTGCTGGCCATGTTCTTGAAAATGTGCACCCAGAGCCTGCTGCCCCCGTCTCCCTCCTCAATAGCCCACTTCTCGAACAGGTCGCACTCTACGGCGTCTATGAGGTCCTCGAAAGGCTTCAGGTCTTCCGTGTCGAACAGGTACTTCCAGAACTGGGTCATCAGGTGCACACCGTCCCACACGTCTGCGAACCTGGGCTCGGCTATCTTGGGGCAGGGTATCAGCTTGTAGTCCCCGTCGGCGCACCTGTCGAAGTCCTTGTTGAAGGTGAGCATCACGTTGTCGAAGAGGAAGAGGGCGTCTCCGAAAAAATCAGGGCCCCTCTCCACGTAGAGCGTGAGAGCCGTCGCTATGAGGTCCGTGTCCCGGGACGTCAGTATGACCTGCCCGTGGGGGCACAGCCTCCGGTAGTGCTTGAGGTACTCGAACATCAGGGTGTCGGACTCGCTCTCTACGCTGGTGGCCGCGAAAGTTTCCATCTCGAAGGCGGCAGGGTCAACGTTCACGCTGTTCCACCTGACTTCGCCCGAGACGCTGCCCCTGATGTGCAGGACCTTGAGGTTCTCGCGTTTGAACTCGGCCATCACCTCGCGCATAATCTCCTCCCGCTTGTTCCAGTAGTGGATCAGGGCAGGCTCCGGCGGCCTGCGATCGCGCTGCGTGCGCACCGCCACCTTGGCGACCCTGTCACCGTCCTCGCACAGTACGAGCACCTGCGCCATCCGGGTGTAGCGCTGGTAGAACTGCACTATGTTGCCGGCCAGTCGGTGCGGGTCGGCGTCCCGCCTGAGGCAGGCCGAGAACACCGCCAGGGTGTGGTCGAGTATGATCAGGGAACCCTTCGGGGGTTGTTGCACTATACTAATGCCGAACATTTCATTGTGGATAACCGAGTTGAATATCACACTCTGTATCACGTGTTTTTGGATGCCCATTTTTACACACTATGGATCTGACCGTCCCCCTGAACGGAACCGTGTGTATGACCGGCACGCTGAGCCCGGGCGAGTTCGTTATTCGCCTTCTGCCACAGACCAAAAACAGATCCGGACGTGTGGACAACCTCGATAGCTTTTGCGCGACCGTATTTTTCGCGCCAACCTCCTCGCAAAAATCCTGCGCGCCGATAGACAAAAACTCGGAGATGTGCGTGAGCAGCCACGAGCTGATTCAGAACTGGAGGGACTTCAGGAAAACTTACCTGAACGAGATTGTGGTGAACACCCGCGGGTACTTCATGAACGATCAGCTAACCCCGGAGGATGTGATGGGTATTTTGGGCAAGGCGTACTCTGCGAAAATGAGTTTCGAGGACAAACTTATACCCAAGGCAGAGGCGGGTGCTTTGGTGGTTTACCACATGAGGGACGTCCGAGAGCTGTGCCGGAGGCTCCAGCTCATCGGGGTGTGCACCGGGCTGTGCAACGAGCACGCCACCGTGCAGGTGAACGGCCACACCGAGATCAGCCTCAACAGCCTCGAGAACATGGGCGCGGTGGCCGACTGCGGAGCCAAGGTGTACATGGTGGTGACGCCCGCGTGCGTGAACCAGCCCACGGGCATAGTTGGCATGGAGGGACTGACCGTCTCTCTCATCAGGACCAACCTCTCCAAACAGACCCTGGTAACGAAGCTGTGCGCCGACCTCATGGAGAGGCACGCGGACATGGAAATAGGCCTGTTCCTGCTGGGCTACATGCTGAACAAAACGATGATCAGCCTCAAGCTGAAGCACTGGGAGTTCTACCTGGTGAACAGTTTCCTGCCGGTGCCGAGGGACGCCGTCAGCTCTTTCGAGGAGGAGCACTACTCCAGGCCGGCCCCGGAGCCCGGCTCCCGGGCGAGCCCCCAGGTGAGGAAGAGGCCCATCTTCAGGAACAAGCACGGCGGCTCATGTCCACCGGTAAAGCACTTTAGGTTCGCGCAGGGTAGCTACAAGCTGGGAAACGGGCAGTCTTCCGTATAGCCCGTTGCCGCACTGGCCCGGCTCCAGTATGGCCTCGAGCCTGGCCGGAGGATCCCTGAACCCGATGCCCCTTCTAGCCGACACCACGTGCAGACCCGGGTCGAACTCCTCGCCGGTCTCCAGCAGGAGGGTCAGCGGAGGGGGGCTGCACCTGTGCGCCGAGGTGAAGAACCAGCAGCTGTTCAGTACGGCCCTCGCCAGGTCAAAGTCCGGAGAGTCGGTCCTCAGGGCCAGGCCCGTGCCCCAGAGCCTGAGGATCCCCATCCGGGAGAACCCCTCGGCGACCCTCCGGAAGCCGGCATCGGCGATGTCCATCCTCGTCTGCATCACAAACACTATATCTTGGTCGTCCAGGGTCAACTCGGACAGAAATTTGACCCGTTGGGCACTCACGGTAGAGCGCCAGTAGGGACCCAGTCTGCACGGGAAAACGAACCGGCCCGTCTGAAGGAGAAAGTCCCACTCGCGCTGAACGGGCTCCACTATTGCCTCGATGTCCCCGAGCAGACCCTCGACGTCCACACTAAACATATCGGTGAGAGACACCGCGCAGTTTTACACGGCCCTCCTCGAAGGCCCCGACGACACCCTCTTTATGCACTCCCTGAGGCGGACCCACGGGTTCAGCGACACTCTGAGGCTCTTCTTCTGGGGTTTCAGAATACTAGCTGGGCTCTTGGGCACATTTGCACTCGCCCTGGTGAATCTGTTCAGCGGCCTCTTCGGTGAACCGCACCCGACGCGCAATGTGTTTCTCTACCTGGGTCTCTGCTATATGTTGATATTTTTGAGCGTGGCTGCACTGGCTAAGGGCCTCGGGCCCAGGTGGTTCATAGACGCCCTGGGCTACGCTGCGTACCTCCTCTGTATTATGATTATACTGACTGCCGGCAACCTGGTCATCCACAATCAGAACTTTAGCCTGCATGCCCTGAATGCGGCGTCCCTATGTCTGTACGTCGTTGACTGCGTATTCCTGTGGTCCCTGGACTCTCTCTGGGCCAGAACCTCCGCTCAATGATTTGGCTCCTGGTCGTGCTGCTCAGGGCTTGCGTTACTCTGGCAGGCCTTATACTTTCCCCGGTCGACTTCTTCTACTGCGCCTACGTTCCGCTCCTCATAGTCGCAGTCATACACTCGGGCACCGCGGTGTGCGTTTACACTGTCGCCGCCAAGCTCGAGACCCTCCGCCAACGCATGGAGCCCGTGGTCACGGGCAGCCCACCAATCCCTCCAAAAAATGCACGCCTGACACCGTCTTCGTTTTGGCAGTGGTACGCCTTTATTGTGACGTTCCTCAGCACCCTACACCTGATTGTGATCGCGGCGTTCAACCGGTGGCACTGCCCCGGCGCCGTGATGCTGGCCCTCATACACAGCCTCCCTGTCAACGTGATCCTCAAGGTGATCATCGACAGGGCCTCCCGCTGCTGCCGAGACCATGAATATCTCTGAGGGCTTGAGCCCTATGTGGCCGGCCACAATGTCCAGCGTGCCCTTGTTTATGGCCAGTTTTTCTGTCAGTAGAAATATTTCCTGTAGTGTCATGTGTTGACCCCTCACGGGGTATAATTTCTGCAATAAAACTCCCGGAGTGTTGAAAAGTCTCAAGAGTCCTTTACTGAGCTGCTGCCTCGGCACCGAGGCGTTGGTCTTCGACTGGGACCGGCCCCCCTGGTAGTTCACCTCGTGCTTCCTCCTGATGTAGGGACTGATGCCCGTGAGCGCTGCCTGCCACATGTTTGTGTGCGCGTGGAGCAGCTCCTCGTACTCCACCATGTCCACCCTGGACTCGAACGAGGCCAGAAGCTTGGAGGCCACGTTCGTCCTGTGCACCAGGGGCATGTTCGGCATCTCCCCCTGCTCGTGGCCCGTCAGCAGGGCCCGGTGGAGGCTCCTCCACTCGGGGGGCATCTTGCGGAGCATCCTGTAGCACTCGCCCCTGTTGCCGTACAGGAGGTTCTGGATGAAGTCCAGGGTGAGCTGGTGCTGCTGGTCAGCGTTCTCCAAATCTTTAAACTTTTCCATGAAGGCCTCAAACTTTCTCTCCTCTATGATGGCCTTGGTGTTCTTCACCACCTCGCCCAGAGCCACGCTCAGGCCGTGGTCCAGCTGACCGTTGTTCCCGAAGTGGCTCTCGGCCACGGCCGCGCGCTGTATCACGTTCGAGTCTGCCACCAGCTGGAAAAAGTTTGCCCTCAGCAGCTCGCCGTCCACCGGCTCCTCCACGCCGTTTTTCTCCACTAGCGGCTGAGGGGCCGTCACCAGGGTCCGCCTGCCGTTGCACTCCAGGGCGCCCGTGTAGATGTCGGCCAGGTTCCTCATGTGCCTGCTCTTGTCGTACAGCCGCTCGGCCGTGGAGTCTGGCCTGCCGCAGCGCACCAGGGGCTCCTCCTGGAGGGTCTCGTAGATGCGCCCGTCCTGGGTGTCCATCACGAAGCCTGCCCCAAGGCTGTGCGCGTAGGCGGCCACAAAGGTCTCGGTGTCGAACGGCGGTATCAGCGGGTAGTGGCCCCTGAACAGCCTTTTGAGGAGCCTCAGGAGCCCGAACACGGCGCTGGCGAACGCGCCTTCCTCCACGGTGTCCTCCAGGGACCACTCCCTGACCATGCGCCCGAGGTCCTGCAGGGAGTCCGTGTGCCAGGTCAGCAGGTGGGGGAGAGCCTCGCAGAAGGCGCCCGCCACCTCTGCCTTGCCCAGGCCCATGCCCAGGAGCCCGTTGAAGGCCGTCGAGTCCCTGTGCGCGTATGCCTCGGTCTCGCCCCGGCTCAGGCCCTCGGCCGTCACCTGGGACTGGATCTCCTCGCACTCTATGAAGGTGTACGGGACCAGGCCCGTGAGCACCATCCACGTGAGGTACCTCAGCTGGGTCTCGTGGAGGTGTGACGCCACGTAGTGGGCGCTCAGGCCTCCCGACACCATGCTGGCTATCCTGTTGGGGTAGGCGCTCTGGTGGAAGCCGTGGTTGGACAGGATCTGCATGCAGTAGTCGTCCACACTGTACTCACCGTCGAAGGAGCCGCTCACCGTGCCCAGGGCCACGTGCAGCTGCTTGTCCTGCCCGTGGATCTCGCTTATGCGGCTCCAGAAGGAGCCTCCCGTGATGAGGGTCACCCTGGGGCCGGCCCTCCGCCTGGCCCTGGGCACGGCCATGCCCTCTATGTGCTCTATTAAAACCAACTCGTCCGGCGTGAGCGAAGAACGCTCGACAACGAGGGAGTCTCTCATGATCACCGACATAGTATGTGCTGGCCAACAAGGAACCCCTTCAGGAAATTGAAAACGCTAATGCTCAGCTGGAAAACATACAGGCGGTTGGTCAACGTGGCCGAACCCGAGGACGATGCTCCCAACGTTCAGGCGGTGCGGGCGTTTATCCAAGGTTTGAGATTAACTGCCGCTAATGGGTCAACTACTAACACGGCCCTGGCCACATCGGTAAACACGCTGGCCCACGGCAAGTTCAAGGTGGGCGAAGTCATTGTGGAAACGTCTTACAGCGCCCAGGCCGACAAGGTTGTCCAGCAGCTCAAGTACCTGGACAGATTCTGCAAGCGGAAACATGGCTCAGCCGGCTTTCGCGGGGGCAATGATTGGGAGTACCCCGATTCCCGAGTTTAGGATAACGAACAACACCCTCGTGGAGAAAATCATAGCCTTCACCCAGGAGTTTGACCAGGGCACCGAACAGGGCCTGAGCTGGTTCATGAACAGGCAGAGGGGTAAGTTTGGCCTGACCAAAAACACCTCGGACCCGGGCCTCAATTTCTCCGACTTTGCCCAAAACATTATCGTGCCCCTCCTCCAGATCTCCACGGGCAGGCTCCTGACCCAGACCCAGAACCAGTCCCTCAAGGCCCTCCGCTCCCTGGTGAGCGTCACCCTCAGGCCCCAGTATGACAGGTCCGGCACGCCGATGTTCACCCTCGAGCACGAGCAGGTCGACCAGAGGATCGCCGTCCGAGGCAGTGCCAGGACGGCGGCCGGGGGCAGCGGCGTGGTCACACACAAGATGACCTTCAAGCTGGTCTCCAGGGTGGTGTCCGAGTCAGTGAGCTCCATAGACGTGTTCCACAGGACAGACCCCCTGGAGCTGGAGCGGAAGGTGACCAACCTGATCCTCCAGATGGAGACATCCTGGGATCTCACCGTGATAGCCCAGCACGCCAAGTACCTGGCCCACCAGCCCACTTTCCTCGAGTACATCCTGAAAAAGAGCAACGGACCCCAGAACCACTCCACCCTGGGTGGCCTGATCACCGGGGTGGAGATGGAGCTCCTGCTCTGCGGCTCCCTCAACAGGGACGCCCAGAACATACTCCAGCTGGTGATCGGCTGCCTGAGCGAGCTCAGCATGCCCACAGACAAGGCTGTGATAGTGACCACCACGCAGGTGTTCAGGGCCTGCTCCAAGCTGTTTGCCACCACCACGGTGCCCTTCAACCACAAGGAGTTTGTCTACACCACCCGGCAGGAGGACACCACCAAGGGCCACCCCATAGTCACGGGCAAACTGATACCCTGGAACGCGCTCAACCAGCACAGGGTGGACGAGCAGAACTCCGGAGCCGTCTCCCAGTACTCGGGTCCCATCGACCCACACTCGTCCCCGGCCGAGTCGGCGCCCCTCACCCTGCCAGCCCTGGACGTTGGCGGGGGTAACCTTATACCTACCATCCTCCTGGACACAACGGTGTTCTCCTCCAGCTCGAACGAGTCAGTGGCCGAGGCGTTCATCTCCAACGGTGTGCTGAGGACCTTTATAACGGTAGGCAGCGTGCCTGAGGTGTACGGCACCATACCGGTGGGCAGCCTGCTCGACGACAAGGGCAGCGAGATCACTAGCAAGGCCATCGCGCTGCGCCTGCCCGACACCACATACGTGATCAACCACGATGTGGGGAACAGGCAGGAGGCGCTCACCCTGCGCAAGATTCACAGCTTCCTCTACGCGAGCGAGGAAAACTGCGACCAGCTCTTTGACCTGGACGACGGCTTCCACAGGGTCGAGCGCCTCGGGGAATCGTGCATGGACACCTTCAGCGAGGATCTAACAGCGCAGCTCTACCTGATGACCGACTTTGAGCTCAAGCTGCGGAACCCCATGTGCGTGTTCGAGGGCAGCCCCAGGCTCATGCTCTGCGAGGTCCCGCCCGAGAGGTGCGGCGACGAGGGCAGCGAGTCCGGGGACAGCAGCTCGGAAATGTCCATAGAGCTCCTCCAGAGGAGCTGCATGGGGAACGCCTCACCCATGAACATGCAGCACGCCGAGCTGGTGGGGGTCATGTCCTCCATGATGCAGGTATTTCCCCCGTCCGAAATCCTCAACAGGTACTTTGGCCTGATCAAGCTGAGCCTCACCGACACCAGCGAGCAGGGGCTGACCGACCTGTTGGCCATCCACACGGACAACACCATCGCGGACGATGTTGGCCTGAGGATGCTGATGACCCTGCACATAGCGGTCTCAGACCCTTACGCCCAGCTCCTGTTCACAACATGGCTCGAGCAAAAGTGCGTCCTGCCCACGTACCAGTACAAGGACAAGGCCCAGCAGACCATAGCCATGCTGAGGGGAGGGAGGGACGCCATCCTGGCCATCTGGCAGAAGATGTTCCAGGGGAAAGAATACTCCATAATCCAGAACATCAACGGATGCCTCCTGGACGTGCCCGCGGATGTCGACATCTACATGGACTTCATCAGGGTCTACACCCACTGCGTCCTCCCCGTGTTCACCAACAAGCTCCACGTGCCCGAGAGGACGCCCGAGATCGGGAAGATCAGCCTGGCCGACAGTCAGTTCACCCTGCCCCAGCACAAGGGTGTCTTTGTGGGCCGAAACCACGTGAAGGGCAACAGGCTGTTCACCGACTGCAACCCCAAGGAGAAGAACCTGTTCAGGAGCGTCTACAAGCTCAGGCTGAACGCCGTGATGGAGAACTTTGCGGACCAGCCGCACGGCGGGTTCCTGCTGCTCTGCCACTTTACGAGCAGGATCAACGCGCAGACCTTCAAGGAGTTCCACGATCGCATGTACTACTCGGGCACGGCCTACCTGCTGGTCAGAACGATCCGCTTCAGGGGCCACGGCATGTCGGTGGTGCCCCAGCGCTCGGCCATGTTCGTCACGGGCAACAGGTTCGCCACCTTCCCTCTGGCCACCCCCAACGCAGCGACTTACACGCAGAACCTCGAGATGGAGATAGCTCCGAAGGGCATAGACATGCTCGGCGTCTTTGTGCCCAACGCCCTGTGCACCGAGGTCAGCGGGTACAACACCACGCTCGACTATGACCGGGGCGACACCATGGTTGTGCTGGACAGCTTCAACGGGTTCACCCCCGAGAGCAGGCACACGGCTAGCCAGAGCCAAAACATTGTGCCCCTAAACGGGCGCTACAACGTGCACCTCAACGGTCCGAACCCCTTCTCGGAGCCGGACAGCTACACCGGTAGGTACTGCGAGCTTCCCTGCATGAACCCCCTGACGTCGGACATGGTTCCGATCCTCGAGCGCCACAAAGGCCCGTCAGAGGGGGGCAACGTACACGATCTCCTGTGCGCGCTGGAGGGGGTCGAGTTTGTCGAGACCATACCCCAGCACATGCGCACGGAGAGCGACATAACGGGCATGATGGGCCGGACCCTGGCCGAGGACATGAACAACCGAAACATCATGACCAGCTCCCTGGGTCTGATGATGGCGGACAACTATGTGATTGGCCGCAACGGGGACTCCCAGTTGCTGGGCCAGCAGAGCATGTCCACGGTTGACTTTAAGCTCAACCCGAGGATACTCAGCAACGGTCTGATCCAAGACACGCTGTACGGCTCGAGGCCCTACTCCTTCTTCTCGGCGTTTTCCCGATACACTACAGCCCAGCTGAGCACGTACAGTACGGGTATTAAAGCCTGATTTGGGCAAACATGTACATGTCATGTTTGAGACCATTTTCTATAAGCTAGGGTCTGTTTTCGAGACCGTGTTCATACCCCCCAACATTCGCATTACCGAGCGCAAGCTTTTGAACGTGCAAAATGCTCGTGACTGTGCTGCCATGGTGTGCAAACTCAAAGACGGAATCAAAGAGCACCTCAGAAACGGGGCTGATTTCGAAAATCAAAGGGAAGCTCACCAAGCTGCGCTCAAAGCTATCAGCGCTGAGATGGCCGAGATTGAGACGCAGATCCAAACGCTTGAGTGTCATGAAAAGCAATCTCCTGGAACGGAGAGAGAGCTCATACTGTTGAAGACACAGCACGCCCAGCTCAAGCACGAGTTCAAGGGCAAGTACCACACAAACAGATTCATTGGTGCCATGGCCCAACTCAACGGCAGTAGGATAGAGCTACTGAAGAAACAATTGACGGCCCTTAGCAGACCCGAGACCCAAAACGAGCTCATAAAATGCAGTCCCTTGATTGACAGAATGATCAGAGACATGGAGGAGATTGTGCGTAACGATGAACGCATGATCGGAGCCGGAGTGTATTCGGCAATTCATCTGAACGATGAGCTGGTCACCGTTGAAGGAGTCCAGAGTTACATCTTTTGAATAAAGAAAAAAAAACACACACCCAAAGTCATCCTTCTTTTTTTTTATTTTCCGACGGTAGTGAAATAGTAGCAGTACTGAAATGCTGAAATGGTCGAAACACTGGGTGGCCGGACCAATGTGATGAACCAGGGACTTGTGTGTGGGGAATTTACGTCAACATGGTTTGGATTTTGGTAATGGTTTGCACTTGGGTAGACACATGTAGTGTTCCACATGGTTTGGGTAATGGTCAACACTTGGGTAGTGTTCAACATTGGAAGCAATAGGTAGTGTTCTACATGGTTTGGGTAATGGTCAACACTTGAGTAATGGTTGGTAGTGTTCAACATTGGAAGCAATAGGTAGTGTTCCACATGGTTTGAGTAATGGTTTGCACTTGGGTAATGGTTGGTAGTGTTGAACATTGGAAGCAATAGGTAGTGTTCCACATGGTTTGAGTAATGGTTTGCACTTGGGTAATGGTCAACACTTGAGTAATGGTTGGTAGTGTTCAACATTGGAAGCAATAGGTAGTGTTCCACATGGTTTGGGTAATGGTTTGCACTTGGGTAATGATCAACATGGTAGACATATGTAGTGTTCCACTTGGTTTGTGTTTGGGTAATGGTCAACACTTGGGTAATGGTCAACATGGGTAATGGTTTGCACTTGGGTAATGGTCAACATGGGTAATGGTTTGCACTTGGGTAATGGTCAACACTTGGGTAATGGTCAACATGGGTAATGGTTTGCACTTGGGTAATGGTTTGCACTTGGGTAATGGTTTGCACTTGGGTAATGGTCAACATGGGTAGACATATGTAGTGTTCAACAGTAGTGTTCCACATGGTTTGCACCTGGGGTAATGGTCAACACAAGGCTTGTAGATGTGAAATGGTCGAAAATCAAAACATGGTTCTGCTTATGGCCTGGTACTTGGCGCCCGGCCCGCAGTTCGTGTAGCAGAAGTATATGCCGAGGCCGGCCGAGATCACTAGAGCAACGATGGCCAGCAGCAGGGCCACCCAGCTGTAGTTGTAGGCCTGGCTGTAGCCCAGGTCCAGCGGCGGAGGCATGGTGTACGCCTGGATGCTCTCGATGGAGGTCTGCAGCACCTTCAGGTCCTCCTCAACGTTCACAAAGTTCCTGCTCAGGTTGAGGAGCAGCTGCACCTCCTCCTGGCTCGGTATCTTGAAGTCGGCGGTGGGTATGATGACCTCGTGCGAGGTGTCGAGCAACACGGCCGACACCTTTGGGGACACGTCCTTGATCACCAGCCTGGGGTCGGAGCAGTGGCCGACCACAATGGAGTTCTCCGGGGATATGAGCGAGGGTGTCCAGAAGTCCCTCAGAGTTGCCGAGAGGAGTTGTTGTAGACCACGTAGATGTAGTCCGTCCGCGCCGTGTAGTGCTTGCCCTGGTGACAGAACTCCGCCGTTCCGTAGGTGTAGTGTTCGCTCTCGGGGACCAGCACGAGGCTCTTGATTATCTTGACCGTCCCCTCCACCTTGATGAAGGTGGCGATGAGCTGCCCCGTGCCGCCCGTGCAGAGGGACGCCGAAGAGGTCTGCGGGTCGCTGCAGGCCTCCATGCGCAGCTTGAACAGCCTCGCCCTCGCGGCGTGCTCCCCGGCCATGAACATGACGGCCGAGGACTGGGCGACCAGTGTGGAGGCCCTCGCCGCGAGCAGGTCCAGGTAGGCTATCCTCCTGGTGTTGGCCTCCACCGCCTGCCCGATGGCGTTGAGGGAGTTGATGAAGTTGCGGTTTATGGCGCTCTGCTGATTCATCATCACGGCAATGTCCGAGACGAGCTGGTTGTGGGCCTCCGACTGCTGCAGGGCAATGTTGTAAACCGCGGTCAGGCCCTTCGCGACGTCCCTGGACATCCCCTCGACAGCGCCGGCTATCTTGTTCACCTGATCGTTGATCGCGCCTATGTCCTCGGCGAGCTTGTTGATTTTCTCCACGTTCAGCCCGTTGCCCAGACCGGGGAGGATCATCATCAGGCCCTGCATCAGGATCCCGGTCTGGGGCGGCCTCGTGTTGTAGCCGCTCGCGTACGACAGCTTCTTGGCCGGGGTGATCTTAACCTCCTTGAAGCTTTCGTAGTTCTTCTGGACGGCCCGGGATATCCTGTTGGGCTTGGTCTCGAAGGGAGACAGCTTTCCGGTGCCCAAGGATGTCCCGCCCAGGGAGAGCTTCCCGACGTCCGTGTTGGGGGACACCGTGTGGCGCAGCCCCATCGCCCTCAGGTTACTGTCCACATCCTGGGTGTCCGAGGCCAGGTTCCTCAGGACTCCGGCCAGGATCCTGTCTATGTTGAAGCAGAACTCCAGGAAGGACGAGGTCTGCAGCTGGCTCCTGCACTCCTTGTTGTTGGCGCAGAGGAACAGGGGGCAGTCTATGGGCGCCGCCACAAAGACGTCCGTGTCGAACGAGAGTATGTTGTTCACCACCGAGAAGTTTGTGGGTATGCTCACGAGGCTCATGAAGCTGGGGTATACGAAGGTCAAACCGTCGGGCACGGTTTCCTTCCGGTCGTAGGACACCAGGTCATCGCAGAGGCAGTCTGTGGGGGTGAGCGGGACCTCCAGGCACTTGCAGCCCTTCCTGAGAGCCAGGTTCCCCTTCTTCCTCCCGAACTTGCAGACCTCCGTGCTCGTCACGAAGACCCCCTCGTGCTCCAGGCTGTCCTCCACCTCATCCTTGTAGATGTACGCCTTCGGGACCATGTCGTCAAGCGTGAAGGGCCCGATCAGCTGGACGGCCACGGGGTACTCGCCCAGGGACTTGGAGGAGGTCACCTCCAGCTTGAAGTTGTTCACCTCGTAGGTCACAAAGGTGCGCGCCGAGTCGGTGAGGACCTTCGGGGAGGAGCTGGCGTGGGTCGAAGGGGAGTAGGTGTAGCAGGTCGAGCTGAAGGGGGTCTCCAGCATCCTGTAGCACTGCTTGGGGTAGTTGTTGGGAGCGTTTATGAAGCTGTCCACGGGATCCTTGATGATCTGGCTGCAGGGGAACACGGAGGGTATGAGGTTCAGCTTCATGTACCGCTGCACCTCCTTGGAGCCGTACGCGGTGTTCCCGAGCCCCCTGACCGTCCCCTCGTCCTTGGGGTAGCTGGTGCCCCAGGGGAAGGATATGGGGTTGCACTGGACGGTCTGCTCGCATGCCTTGAGCACCCCGTTGTCATCCACGTTGCCCTCCGCCACGGCCGTGGAGGCAGCGAACACAGAGACGGATCCGGTCCACTCGGCAGAAAGAGCCATCGGCACGATGTTGTAGTCCAACCTCTTGGGAGACCCCTTCTTGATCAACTCCCCGTTGTGGTAGAAGGTGACCCGCAGGAACCTGTTGTTCCCGGTCACGGCGAAGGGCTTCATGCAGACGGTCTGCCCCTCGGGGCAGTACCGGGATGCGACCAGAAAGTTGTAGAGCTTCAAGAGCTCGTTCTTGTTGTAGTAGGACTGCACCTTAGAGCCGAAAAAGGGCATGACCGTCCAGTCGTTTCCGTTCGGGCTCTGCTCCACGAGGATCCCCCTCGGCTCGATCTTGCTTTGCGTCAAATCGATTAGGAGCAGGGGGTAGTCTATGTCGTAGGTGACCGACATCATGATCACGGTCGAATTGTAGATTTTGACGCTGTGTAGCAAGTTGTGGGTCTGCGAGATGAAGTACCGTTTCCCGTAGCCGAGTTTAGTCAAGTCGTCCGTGTACTCCAACTCCCTCATGTACAAATTCTTGTCGCTCCCCAGTGTCATCGGTAGTATGCTCAAGCTCTCGAGGGCACCCAACGGAACACCGAGGTCCTCGGCCAGGGTTTCTGATATGTCCATCATGATGGGCTTGACCTGTACCGCCGAGACGGACACCGTCACGTCCATCCTGTTGACAATCTTGGTGGTGACCACCTTGTGTGTGGTGAGGTACTGGAAAAGGGTCGCGTACCAGCAGGTCCTGTCGCACTCCGAATCCCGCTCGTGGATCATCAGACCCAGCGTCTCGTAGTCAGCGGCCCCCTGGTAGAACAGGATCGACTCCATGTGATTCTCGTAGAACAGCATGTTGTATTCGTTTCTTCCCCCGGTGTACCTCAGATCCTCGGTGGGCAGGTGGGTGGCAGAGTAGTCGGCGAGAGTCTTCCAGATACCGTGCCCGTCGTACGCGAATATGTCCGGAGCGCCGAGCCCCCGGCCGACCCTCGGGTTCTTTGGGTGGTAGGAGCTCCTGCCCGCCAGCACGGCGTAGTCAGACACCGAGAAGTCCCTGTGTACGCCCCTCTGGACGTCCTGGGTGTAGTTGTTGACAAGAACGTACGCGGGGTCGACTCCCCCCTCTCCCCACACGGTCACGTAGGAGACGCCCGAGCACGCGAGGGGGTACTGGTTGGACTTGCACATCATGACCGGGTCCGGTGTGGTGCTGGCGAACGACTCCTTGTTCAGATTCCCGCAGAACTGGGACTTGACGGCATCATCGCTGCACGGGAAAGTGTACTTTACTTCCCCCTTGTCGTCCGTTTTGACGTACTGGCCGTCCTCTATGAAGGTGCATGATATGCATTTCGTTTTGAACGTGTAGACGCCCAGTGACTCTGGAATGTTGATTTGGCACCTGGAGCAGTGGATAGCCAAAAGCCACACTGTTAGCCCTAGAACGCGCATGGCTCCGCTGAAGAAATGGCGCCATTTGTTGTTAATATGAATTAACCAATGACCATTACCCAAAACCACACCATTACGCCAAAACCCTTTGGGATCAAATCTCCCGAGTGCTAACCATTACCCATTGTTACCATTACCCAAAACCACACCATTACGCCAAAACCCTTTGGGATCAAATCTCCCGAGTGCTAACCATTACCCATTGTTACCATTACCCAAAACCACACCATTACGCCAAAACCCTTTGGGATCAAATCTCCCGAGTGCTAACCATTACCCATTGTTACCATTACCCAAAACCACACCATTACGCCAAAACCCTTTGGGATCAAATCTCCAGAGTGCTAACCATTAACCATTGTTACCATTACCCAAAACCACACCATTACGCCAAAACCCTTTGGGATCAAATCTCCAGAGTGCTAACCATTACCCATTGTTACCATTACCCAAAACCACACCATTACGCCAAAACCCTTTGGGATCAAATCTCCAGAGTGCTAACCATTACCCATTGTTACCATTACCCAAAACCACACCATTACGCCAAAACCCTTTGGGATCAAATCTCCAGAGTGCTAACCATTACCCATTGTTACCATTACCCAAAACCACACCATTACGCCAAAAAAAAAACAACCAAAGTCAGTAGTAGTAGGAAAGAATATTTTTTTTATTATTTTCAACGGTTATACAAGACAGTCAAAACGGCCAAAACAACAACAAGTGTTAGGGGAAGGGTCGCCAGAAAAAGAGGGAGTAGCCACCAATGCCCCTTTTCGCCGGACAAGACTGTGCAGATCTTGTTTCTGGTGATCGTGTATTGGTTGTCAATTTGGATCGCAATTTCCAACTCGTACTCGCCAAAGTCGGTCTTTTTCGGACGCGCCACAGAGACTGGACCGAGAATCCAAATGTTGTTGAATTTGTGACCCACCACCTCACCCTCCTCGGGACCAACTCGAAGCCCTCACCCCAGGGGACGGTGACGGTGCAGTTCACCTCGGGATTATGGTCAATCAGGATTCTGAACGATGCCGGGTCTAAGAAGGGTCCGGTGCCATAATAGACACCCTCCATTTCCTCGGTTATGCCGGAGAGACGGAGGACTCCGAGCGATGAGAATGTGACCCGGTCGTCATCGATAGTCGATGTACAGGCCGAGCCTATGCAGTGCCTGCTGTAGATCACTGTGTTGTTTTGGGTCCACTTCGTGTAGTACGTACCGTTGGGGGTTTTTACCATGAAATTGTCGCCTCTGCGAACGTTGATGCACTCTAGACCGGTGCAGAAAACAAGGAGGATCAAGAGAAGGGACTTCATTGTGGGCGGCTTCTTATCAGTATCCAACCCACACCACAACGGGACCGAGTGAGATCACAACCCAAATGCGGGAGTCGGATTTGTTGGGGGAATACTCGTCGGGAGGTGGGCTGTTTTGACCGATGACTGGCTTCTCCCTGCGGTTAGGCTTACGCCTGCGTGTGTTCGGTCCCCTGGTGACCGGCGCCTCCTCCTCCTCCTCAATGGGGAGATTGTCGATGGACTCGTTCACGGTAACGTGCCAAGCGATCGCGTCTTCGGGGTTGGCCTGGCTGGTGGCCCTGTACAGGCCAGAGGCACTTTCTGTCAGATTGCGCAGGAGGAGGTTACCGTTGCTGTCTATGGCGATTTTGCCCGTAAGGACTTCACTGAACCCGCTGTCTTTGCAGCCTGTCAGAATACAGCCTGTGGTGCCAGGGCCTCGCTTAGCTATAGGGACATTGTTTAATGTCCAGATGACATCGGGAAACCCAGCCAGTCGGGAGTAAGTGGGTTTGTTTAAGTCAATGACTGCATATTTGGTCTGTTCATAAGCAAAAGCAACGCTGATTAAAGCACCTGGGCAGAATTAAACACACACAGGAAAAAATAAATAAATAAAAACTTATTTTATTGGTTTGATTTCAATCCGTGAACAAAGGATACTTACTGATAATGTAAAATGGCAACATGCTTCCAGAGGTCGATATAATAAGACCCCAATATCGATCAGTTTATATACAAGAATTTAAAAGCCACACCCCTTGATACAGGAAATAGGTTTTTTTTAAAAAAATATTTTTTTTTTAATTAAGAACCCATTATTTAAAATTAATAATTTAATTTTTTTTATAAAAAATAAAAAAAATGACCATTACCCATTCATACCATTACCCATTCATACCATTACCCTAAAGTGCTCAACCATTACCCATGCACACCATTACCCATTCATATACCATTACCCATGCACACCATTACTCAAAATGTAGTGCCATTACCCAAAAGTGCTCAACCATTACCCATTCATACCATTACCCATGTACACCATTACCCAAAAGTGCTCAACCATTACTCAAAATGTAGTGTCATTACCCATGCACACCATTACCCATGTACACCATTACCCAAAAGTGCTCAACCATTACCCATTCATACCATTACCCATTCATACCATTACTCAAAATGTAGTGCCATTACCCAAAAGTGCTCAACCATTACCCATTCATACCATTACCCATTCATACCATTACTCAAAATGTAATACCATTACTCAAAAGTGCTCAACCATTACTCAAAATGTAATGCCATTACTCAAAAGTGCTCAACCATTACTCAGAAGGTAATGATGGTGATGTTTTAAACGTTTATGGTGCTCAGCAAATCGAGCTGTTTGTGGTAGGCTATGCATCTGTCTATGGAAATTGCACCACAGTCCTCCACCACCGGGGCCCGCTCCGGCGAGGGCTCCCTGGGCCGCTTCCTGTGCACCGAACCGGCGGGCTCGCACCCGTAGCGGGACCTGAACGTCCCCATGCGGTCCTCCTGCCTGTCCTCGCACAGCCGCCTGATCTGCGGGTCATCGGAGGCGGGGCCCGCCAGGTCGGAGCAGTGGCACATTGTCCTGAGCGAGTCCAGCCTGACGCCCTCGGGGCTGGCCACTGTGCTCCCGGGGCCGAAGTACTCCCTGTAGATCTCGGCCGCTGCGCCGTACTCCGAGCTCTCGGAGGGCTCGCCGCCGACGGCCCACGAGTCCCGCTCGATCTGGGTGCCGCACGGGTAGTTGATCTCGGGGCAGTGAGCGATGACCCCCTCCAGGCCCAGCACCGAGGAGAACTTGTGGTCGAAGGTCTTCACGGTGGGCGGGTGGAACGCTGCCCTCACGAACGAGCGGTGCACCCGGCCGTCCACCAACTCAGCCGCGGGCACGTGGTGGGAGAAGTCCAGCTCGGCCTCGGAGAATCTCTCGGGCACCTCGAGCCACTCCCCCGCCGGCCCATCTTCCTCGGCGAGGAGGAGGAGGAGGGACCTCCTCAGGCACTCGGCCGCCACACCGACGAACGTGTTGGCAATCTGGAACGAGCCGTTCATGTCGAAGCAGCCTTCGTTCACCGTGCCGAGCAGCTTGAGCAGGTTCACCTGGCTCTGGCTGGGGGGTTTGTACGTGACGTGTCCCGGCAGGGGTCGGTCCCCTCGAAGCAGGCGGTGACCGCATCGTACAGCCCCGCGAAGAGCTGAGGGTGGGCGCTGTGCAGGACGCTGAGCACCGCGTGGGTGTCGAACACTATCTCGAACGAGTTGTACTCGCTCTTGGTCCTCAGCTTGAGGAGTATGGTCCTGAGCCGGCCGCCGCAGTTGACCTGCAGCTTGAGCGCCTGCTGGAAGTAGTGTAGGCCCGAGCTGCAGTTGGGGTCAATCAGCTGTGGCTCCTTCAGTGTGGCCGATCCGTTGGCCTCGAACTTGACGGTCTCGAACTTGTCCGGGGGCACCTCCAACAGCTTCATGAAGAAGCTACAAATGTACTGCAGGAGGTTCGTGCTGTCCTGCCTGAACACGGTGCCCGCGGCCTGGATGAGGCTCGAGGGCAGGAAGAGGGCGAAGCGGGCGCTCGTCTCCGCAATGAGCTCGGGGAAGCCGAGCAGCGAGAGGGCCGCCAGCCTGGCAAAGTCGAGCCTCTTGAGGTAGGCGAAAACGGTCTCCCCCTGGCACACGTCCGGCACCTGTGTCCAGGGGGGGACCCAAGTCTCGAACACGTTTATGGTAGCCATGGTCAGGGCGTTGCCCACCCCCAGGTCGGTTATCTTGACCGAGGCCCTGGCCATGGACTTGGAGTCCCGGTAGTTGGGAAAGTTTCTGGCAAACTGCTCTATGACAAACTCCACCAGCCTGGAGCTCTTCACGGTGGGGGTGCCGTGCTTGGTCATGAGGTAGATCATGGTCTGCAGGAGGTTCTGCCTCAGGAGCATGCGCTCCGCTATCGTGTCCAGGTGGTTGTCCGAGACGAGCTTGGCGAGCTGCGCCTGGCCCCGGCTCACAAACTTGGGCGGGCCGGCCAGGGGCTCGGCGCCCAGGATGATGCACCTGTCGCGCCACGCCGAGGTGAACGAGGTGAGAGTGTTGGTGTTCCATATGAAGCCCGTGTTGCACACGGACACCAGCTTGTTGGAAACGTGGTGGGTCTTGACCTTGTCCCACTCGGTGACCGTGTTCTCGGTGTAGCCCTTGTCGAGCAGGCACTTGAACTGGCCCGTGATGGCGTTGTCCTCGTGCGCGAGGTTTTTCTGCTGCTGGGCGCTGTAGCCAACATCGTCCAGCACGAGGGTCCTGCAGGTCTGTATCGAGCTGTACTTGAACGCGGTGGTGGTGAAGGTGGACAGCTCCTCGAGCAGCGGCTCTATCCGCCCGAGGAGCAGCCTCATGATCAGGTTGGTGTGGCTCTTGCCCTGGCCCGCCTTGGTGTGGTTGATGAACATGGGCTTGGAGTAGCTCCACCTCGGCGCCGAGGTGTGCACGATGTAGCCGAAGCATGCGGTCGCGTGGTGGAGCCTGGTCAGGTTGAAGTGCCTCTTGAAAAGCAGCTCGTGCAGCTCTCGCTCGAACACCCGCGTGGCCCTGGTGGGGTCCCCCCCGCAGTGAGGGTATATACTGTGGAAGGCAGAGGTGTGAAAGGCGAGGGCCGGAGTGCCGCTCTTGGAGAGGCTGGTGTTTACCCTGGTGAAAATCGTTTTGGGGGCTCTATGGTGATTTTCTCAGCGTTGGTGATCAGGAGGTTGCGGAAGAGCTCGCACTTGAGCTTGAGCTCAGTGTACGGCGGGGGCTTGGTCGAGGTGCCCACGTTTATCTCCGTGATCATGTCCGCATAGTCCCCCAGGTGGGGGTACAGGAGCCTGAAAACGTGCTTGTGCGACGTTTTGACCACCTTGGAGAGGGTACCGTTGACCGCCGTGAACATGGCGTAGTCCCTGAGCGTTTTGAGGGGCATGGCCGTGGTGTCAGAGTCCACCATGGGGTAGGTGTGCACGTTGACCGAGAGGAACTTGTCGAAGCTGTGTATGTCGAAAAAGTCCGACACGTGGTACCTGAACAGGAGCACCTTGTCCGTGGGCAGGCTCGCCGTTTCCCTGGCCATGAGGCTCTGGAGGAAGTCCAGAGGCTTGGCCAGGAACTGCTTGGATTGGGTGACAATCTTGGACGGGCCCTGGCAGGACATGAACCTCTTCAGGGAGCTCCATATCACGTGATCCGGATCCCTGAAGAAGCCGTTCTCGAACTTGCCCCAGTTGTCGGCGTTCGAGTGCGTGAAGAAGTACTGGTTCGAGGCCTGGAGGAAGGTGTCTATGCCAAAGTGCTCCGGCGGCTCCTGGCCCTTGGGGTACTCCATGAAGAGCCTGCCCCCGTACTTGCACACCACCCGCCTGTCCACGGTCTGCACGTGCTTGCCGGTCTCCCACACCACCTGCTCCAGGGCGTCGGCAAGGGTGTTCTCCCGATCCGAGGCCTTGGTGTAGAGGATGGGCCTGGGGATGATCCCCATGCTGTAGACGCACATCCTCTTGATGCAGCCCACCAGCTCGGACCTGACCAGGTAGTCGTCCACGTGCATGTCGAAGGTGCCGATCAGCCGGTCAAAGAGCTGGTTGAGCGCCTCCCTGTCCTGGGACCGGCCCTTGTCGATCCTGATGAGGAAGATCAGCACCACCCCGAGGCTCATGGAGGACCTCAGCGGGGGCGAGAAGAGCAAGTGCTGCTGCTGGACAATCTCGGGCTCCAGGTGCAGTAGCAGTATCTCGCCGCTGAAGCAGTGCGCCATGTAGGTGAAGAGCCTGATGAGGGTCCGCTGGTGGGGCTTCACGTTGGCGAAGGTCATGCGCGCGGCATCGTTGTCGTACAGGTCCTCCCTCCCGAGGAAAAGGAAAAGGGGTATCTGATCAGCGGACACATCGAGTGTCTCGATGATGAAGTTCCCGGCGCCGAGCGCCATGTTGTCCCTATAACGATAACCGCCATGGTTGTCTTTATATATCGGGAAAAAAATTTTTTTTTTCTTCAAGGCGGGGTCATTCATTATTCCCAAATAACCAAAGTATATAAACCTCGGCCAGGGGAGACTCCGGAGACCAACCGCAATGGATGTCAACTCCTGCCTCTACAAGGGTTTCCCCCACAGGCTGCCCCGAGTGGGCACCGGCCCGCCCGGGACCGAGCGCCTGCTCTTCAGCTCGATGAAGTTTCTTGACTCCAGGGGAGGAGAGAGCGTCATCATGATAGACGCCCTGAGCCTCGACACCAAGGAGAGGCACTTTCTGTGCGTGAAGAACATAAACTTTTTCGTGGCCATACCCAACCAGTTCGAGGCCATCCGCGCGTGCAAGGACCTCCTGGTGAGCCTGTGCCCGGGCCCCGTGGATGAGGCCCACTTTGACACCGAGCTGTTTGACTGCACCACGAACAGCCCGTGCCGGTGAAGGTGTTCGCCCTGGAGTCCCGGACCGCGCAGGAGCGCTTCGTCTCCGAGGGCAACAGGCGGATGAGGCACCTCAAGAGGTACGTCTTCACGTTCGGCGACGTGCCCAACTCACACGAGGGCAACTCGGTGATGGTCACAAACAACCTGCTCTGCTGCTCGGTCTACTGGGTCAAGCTCACCGAGAGCAAGACCTACTCGCCCGGCTCCTTCACCCTCGACAGGGGTGCCACCCTGGAGGCCCAGATGGCCTGCCAAAACTCATCCCCTTCATGAAACGGGAGGCTGCCCTGGACATTGAGACCGTGTACGACCCTGACCTGAACGACCCGGACCTGGTCTGCCAGCGGTTCGACCGGTGCACCAGGGAGCTCGCCATCAACGCCCAGGAAAACTACCAGGAGCTGTCCAAGGTGGTGACCGAGGTGAAGATACCTCCCCCGCCGACCGGTGGCCTGCTCAACAGGCTGTTCGAGGTGACGAGCGTGGGCCTGATCGTGTGCAACTACCACCGGGAGAAGTCCCCGGTGGGGCACCGCAAGGATCTGATGGTCTTCTTCCAGACCAAGCACATACGCTCGCCCCTGGAGGAGATGGACTGCTCCGGCCTGGGCATAGACTTCTCCAGGATCAGGCTCGTGCCCTGCCCCTCGGAGTTCGACATGCTCAAGGCCGTGGCCGAGGAGCTGAGGGACAACGTGGACGGTTCTCTACATATACAACGCACAGTTCGACTACCTGGTCCTGCAGCAGCGCATAGACTACTACGCGTACGCGGGCCGCACCGGCTCCTGCTGCAGGGAGCACCAGCGCGTGTCCCTGGCCGAGGGGCTGGCCGTGAAGGAGGCCTGGGAGACCTTCATGTGCAGGTTCCCCTCCTTTGTAGGCTACGAGATAGCCACGGGCTACGAGACCCAGCTCCAGAACTACCTGACCATGCTCAGGAAGATATCCCGCTCGCTCGGCCAGAGGACCCAGACCAGGGCCGAGTCCATCAAGCACCACATCGAGTTCTACAACGAGAGCAAGACCCGGGTGCAGAACTTCAAGTTCAACGGCTTCGGCGGAGCCATCATAGACCTGATGTACATGTGCAAGCAGACCTGGATGGAGGGCCGGGACAAGAAGCTGAGCACCGTCGCCAAGGCCGTGATCACGAGGCACAGGCCCAAGAAGAACCCCCAGAAGTACCAAAAGCTGGACCTGGCCTACAACAAGATGGACGAGGCGTTCAGGAGCGGGGGCCAGTCCCTGGCAAAGTTCCTCATATACAATCTGGTGGACGTGGCGGTGCTGATCAGGATGGCCCGCTACCTGAGCCCGGTGAGCGAGCTCTTCTACCGGATGATAGCCACCTACAACCGGGACATCGTGTGCCACACCAGGGGCCAGGGTCAGTTCATCGGCTTCGTGCAGTCCATGAAGGCCGTGGCCATGTCCTGCCTCGTGGCAAGGCTGAACAGGGGCATAATAGTGGAGCACGAGGGGGGCAAGCTGTACGAGCCTGAGACGATAAAGAAACGCGGGGGTTACGTGATGAAGCCCCACACGGGGCTCTTCTTCGGGCAGCCGTGCCAGTCGCTCGAGCTCAACCTGGACTTTGCCTCCCTCTACCCGTCGAGCATGATAGACCTCAACATATCGCCCGAGACCATAGTGGAGGCGGACAAGCTGAACCTGTGCCCGGACTACATCGGTTTCGACTGGTCGGCCATACCCAACGGCTTCAGCAAGTACACGCTGGTCCTCAAGATAGACCGCTCTGGGGACCGCCCCAGGGTGGTGAGGCACTTTTCCTACACCTCGCTCTCCCTACAGGGGTTCCTGGCCAGGCGAGCGGAGCACAAGCTCCTGCTCAAGAAGGCCAAGGACGAGCTGGGCACCGGCCTTAACACGCACGATGCCGAGATGCGGGCAGCCTACCACAACAGGCTCCAGAACGAAATGAAGCTGGTGGCAAACACCCACTACGGTGTGTCGGACGTTACCTGCTCCCTCATGATCACCACCTCGGGTCAGCACAAGATCAAGTTTGTGAACAGGCACCTGCAGAGCATCAACTGCGAGGAGGGCTACAAGCTGTTCCCAAACTACGGAGACACGGACAGCACAATGTTCTTCCACCCTCCCATACAGGAGGAGAACCAATCGGACACCGTCATCGGCGCGCCCTCGGAGGAGCTCAAGGAGTACGTGCGCAAGCGCCTGTGCAGGGACGCGGTGGCGGCCATCCAGAGGAAGATCGGTTTCACCGAGACTTTCATAAAGGGATTCCTGGACTCCATCGATGTGGCAATCTTCAACGACTGCATGAAAAAGATGGTGATGGTCTCCCCCAGCGGGGAACTGATCAAAATGGTCAAGACCGAAAAGTTTGTCAGGCAGTTCCCCCTGTGGGTCATAAAGGATCCGGTCACCGGTCAGGACCTGGACTGCACCACTGCCTACACAGAGGGCATGATTACAAAGCTCGAGTACGAGAACGCCACTTCGGTGGGATGCCACGCGACCAGGAAAATGGTAAGTTTCTTTTTTTTTTAACCCCCCCAAAAAAATTGTTTAACAATCTCTTTTCCCACAGCCCCCCAGAATTAATACGCACACGTTTGTCCGTCCAACAGTACGTGGCTTTGGTTCACGAAATTTCGGATGGGAAAATCCAAAACACATCGGTAAAGTTAAGAGGTGTGACCGGTATCAAGAGCTCCCGGTTCGGTCCTTCAGAAAGGATAACGGACGACTTTATCGAACTCATCTTCAAGGGCTACCCCCTCCTGAAAACGGGAGACATTGACGGCTTCAAGCCAGTCCCCTGGTCCAGTGTCCTGGAAGGGGGGGAGCTTTACCACTTTAAGGAAGAGCCCTTGTTTGAGGACGGAAATTGTGTGAACCAAGCTGATCTAGTTTTGATCCCTTACAGGGTCGAGGCCAAAGAAAGCGTACCAGCTCCGGAGCTGGGAGGAGAGTTCGTGTGCGTAGATCTGTTAGACTCCGCGTCAGGGCGGCGGTTGACGCGTGTTTGTCTCGTGGTCAAAGGAGTCGCGTTCAGCCACTTCGTCTCGTGGTCTAACGTGCTGTACCGGGAGACCGCTTTCATTCAGCTGTCCCTGAGACGGGCCTTCTCGTTCTCGGCCGGTTTTCAGGACTGGGCCAACAATGTGATATACGACGGGAAGCACAAGTTCAAAAACACGTTCATCGAAATGCGCAGAAAGTTCGGACTGCTCGACGGCAAGGCCTTCAAGCTCCCCTACATAGGCGCCATAGACAAGAAGACCCCCTACTACCAGCTGTTCAAGACCAAGCAGCTGACCTTCAGGTCGGACTTCAAGAGGCAGGAGCCCGCCATGGCCATCTTCAGGCGCTACCCCCACGACATGCGCATGGAGATACTCTGCAAGGAGTACTTTGGCAAGGGCATGAAGTACTGTGCCACCTTCAGGGGCAAGCTGAAGCCCTTCAAAGAGCCGGTGTTCGAGCCGGCCTCAGACCGGCTGGCCTGCAACCACATCCTCATCAAGTCCTTCATAGACAACAACTACCTCAACGAAAACTCAAAGTTCCTGGTCCACGTGGTGGTGGACAAGATGATGTACCGGACCACCCACCCACCGGAGGGGGATGACATCGGCCATAGGATCTCGGGGATAGTGGCGGGCATAACGGCCATGCGTAAGACCGTGGACTCGGAGATAGCCCGCGGGGAGACTCTCCTGAGGTCCCTCTACAGAAACGTGCCCCCGGACATGATCCCGGGCAACAACGACTACACCTACAAGATAGGGCTGGACGTCTCCCAGGCGCCCCTGGCGCAGCCCGTGGAGTGGGACTACGGTCTCGGCGACCCACAGCTCATATACAACGCGCAGGTGCAGAAGCTCAGGGACCTGGTGCCCCTGCTCAAGGAGTCTATACAGTTCAAGCGGCCTGACGCCAGTTACACCACAAAGACTCTGACGGTGCTCCCCCCTTCGCTGGCCACGGACGTGGGCGTGGATGGATGCCTGGAGCTGATAACAGACGACACCGGCGACAGCTCCCTCATTAGGTTCGGCCAGGGGCTCTACGTGGCGCTGCTCATGATGCACATTATAAAGGGGCAGGATTTCGAGCAGAACCAGATCCTCACCCTGCCGAACGTGATACACTGCCCTCCCAAGAGGGCCTCCCGAGAGGACCTGGTGTCTTGGATAGCCGAGACGAGGGACAAGGTGCTCCTGGGCACGGAGCTAACGGCTCACTGCGGCGGCTGCCACCACTTTTGGCTCAGCGTTGACCCCAAGGACCTGCTGGCCTGCTACAGCTGCAGGGACTCGGTCTACTACAGGCAGACCAAGGAGGGCTGCCTCGAGGAGTGAAATTTAAAAAAAAATGAAACGAGTCAGGAAGAACCCCCCGGCCCCCCAGAAGCAGGCGAAGCGGCGCCTGGGTCCCTTCGCCGGTGCCCTGGCCTCGTTCGCGGACAGCGCAGAGAGCACCATAGCGCGCCTCGAGAACAGGCCCTCGGTGAGTATCCACGAAACGTGGTCCGGCTGCGCGCAGCTCATGTTCGCCGAGCCCATGGTGAAGGACCTGCGCACGGTCCTGAGCGAGGCTGGCAGGGGCCCCGACTTCGATAGGGCGCTGAGCGCCATATTCATGATCCCCGTGCCGCTTATTAAGGTGGTGTTGATAGTGAAAGACCGTGAAGATCTGGTGAGGTTCTTCGGCCACGCTCAGATGCTACTGGGCAGGCCCCTGATACAGCCCCTCAGGTGGTTATATAAGGGTGTCCTCATCCAAAAGCTGCACCTGGTGGACTACCCCACAAAGTACGACTGCGGCTGGAGAGCGATCTGGCAGTTCATTTCGGAGGAGGTGAAGTGCTTGGCCCTGGACAACTCTGTCGTTGGTCCCAAAATAGTAAGTGCAGACACCACCACACCCTTTCTACCCACAGATTTCGACTGGACAAAGCTCTGCTGTGACAATGTCACTGGCCCTCAGTTTAATAGTTGATCCCAGGGATCTCTCGGATGACGGGTCCGATGACGCGTCGGACTGGGATAACGACGCCTTTGACGATATCCCGGTCCAGACCAAAATTAAAATAGAGAGGTTCATGCGACAGGCCGACAACAGCCTGTGTCTCTCCGAGCAGAGAATAGCAGTCCTCGCCCCTAAATGCGATAACGAGCCGGTCGAGCGCAAAACGACCGAGAGACGGGTCACCTTTGGTGACTGTGTCCTATACAGCTACGATCCCACAAAAGACGGCCCTCCAATCATAACCCATAATCCCGTGACATGACGACAAACAATAAATTTTTTTTTATTATTTATTTTTCAACAAAAAAAAAACAAAACAAACATCGTACTCTTTTTTTATTTTGCGGGGGGGGGGGATTTTCACAAATGTCGAAAATATCTTTTGGGCTGTTTCAGTAGAATAAACAGTGTTATTACAACAAGTATGAAAACGTTGACCTGGGCTAGAATCTTGAGCCCCGTTATCAGATTGTGAGTGTGCACACAGACGTTTACATTCAGGGCAGCAAACTCTTTGGCAGTTTCAGGCGATGGGTAGTTGTGGAAAAATTTATATTTTGACTGCATGGTGACCGACACAAACTCCCTGTAGTAGGGCAGTAGAGTCGTGTCGTTGGTCAGCAAAACACCATAGTGGGCTGCAGGGACTGAGCCTTCGGCCACGGCCTCCATGTGCAGGTAAAAGGTGAAAATGCTTGAGACGGCCTCGCTGTCAACGCAGCCGGCTTCGAGCATCCCGATCACAACGTGGGAGATCATAATGAGGGGCAGGAGGATAAAGTGCAAAATGGAGTACCACGGCTTGCTGAAGTGGGGGGAGATGTAGAAGCAGCCGGTCACAATGGTGAGGAGAATTATAAACACAATTGATATGGTTCCACCAATGACTGTGCACATGTAAAAAACCCAAACGCTGTCCACAAATGACTCCCACTGGGTCAGACACTCGGGTGTCCCGACCGAGAGTCGGAGGTTGTACTGAGTCCTCAGAATGCTGAGCGTGAGCGTCGGCACAAGAACGAAAAGGCTCGATAGGAATTGTACGATGATTAGAATGGAGGAAGCCTTTTCACTTTGCTCGGCCTCCATGTCTGGGGAGGGGGAGGAGGGATTTTTTTTTAGTGGCTATTGTAACGCCACGTTGTGGCTGTGACGTCCTGCACCGGCTGCTCTAGGAGAGAGTGGGTGGTCTGCCAGTTGCTGTCGTCACGCTCGATGAAGTCCGAGGGTTTCTCTTTTGCCCCCTCGACTTCTTTAATGAAATGATTGACCAGGAGAGCCAGCACGTAGAGCAGAACTATGAAAAATATCACCATGTCTATGACACCGGCCGCGAACTGCATGTCGTAGCACATTTGCTCGGACTTCTCGAGCTCGGCCAGGATGGCCTCCCTGTTCTTCTCCTTGAGCAGGGCCCCGTCCATCATCGGCACATGGCGTGCGGCGAACACCTCAATCAGGAACTTGAGGGTGTTCTCGTCCAGGGTCGCGGCGTTTCCGCCGTTCATCTTGGTCATGGTGTGCACCTCCGTGGTGTCCACACACCTGATGTTTATGAGCGCAGTGGTCAGCCCCAGGATAATGATGAAGAGGGCCAGATTCAGTATGATTATCCTGACCGCCTTCCCCCAGCACGAGTACACCTTGGTCAGTTTCACATGGGTGTGCGTGATTTTCCACACGAACCAAATCATGAGGCCGATGTACGCCACAAGCATCACGGCACTGGCCACACCGGTGACAATCAGGAGGGTCGCCGCTGCCTGCTCATACTTTACCCAGTCGGTGAACATGTGGTCGGTCAGCGCCTTCTCAAACCTGTCCGCGTGCTGGGCGTCGATCACCCCCACCACCGACCGGGGTATGGTCGTCAGAAATAGAATGAACATTAAGGCGGTGGTGAGGATCATGTAAAAAAATCGGTTGATCTCGGAGTGATCCGAGATAACGCTAATGGTCTGCTTGAGGTTCGTTTGACTGACCCTCCCGCCCATAATCTTCATAGCGGCTTTCACCGGATTCATGTCCATGATCGCTCCCACTATATTTTCTCCGACCACGACTCCGAAAGTTTATTGAAATTGAGCATTTTGCGTTTAATAATCGAAATGGAAGCTTGTGACAACCTTTCGCCCACATTCTACAAACAGGCGTTGAATAAACCCAATTGCGAAATTGTAAACTGGCGGGTTGTCGGTTCGGACCCCTCGGTGGTCTTCAAGGGCCTCAGCGAGCTGGTCTCGTGCTTCGGTCAGCAGGCAAAGTTCAACCCCCAGTCGCACACACTCTACTACACAAAGGGCCCCAACTTTCTGTTCAAGGGCTGCTACATACACGCGGCCGAGTCTTTCCTGCAGGGGGACCGTTGGTCCGAGGCGTTCGATGAGATGTTCATAAAGCGCTACCTGCCCCAGGCGACCTTCGACAAGCTCAAGGCCCAGTGGCGATCGCTGCACGGTGCCAAGTGTTTCATTCTGAGCCAGGCGAAGGCCGACTGGGACGGACTTAAAATACACCTCGCGATAGGTCAGATATTCGACTCGACCATGAAGAGAATTTTCAAGGGGACCCTAAAGTCCCACATGGAGGTCCCCCTTGGGGTGATCGACCTCTGCAAAACGATGCAGGCCGAGCTGACGGAGATTTCCGCGGGCGTCAAGGTAAGTACCTGGGGCCTGACCCTGCCGTGTCACACGGCCCACTGCGGAACGTGCGTCGAGCCGGCTGCGCATTTCAACACCGAGATAGACCTCTTGGGTCGGGATCTGGTGGACCGAAAGCTCATCCTGATCGAGCTCAAGACGTTCAAGAACGCGGTCCTTGATAAAAAGACCCTCAAAAAGTACAACCTCCAGGCTTGGCTGACATGGGTTTTATTCGGGATAACTTTCCCCAAGCTCATACCGTTCACCAAGGCCATCGTTGTGGTCCTCATGCCGTGCAACGCCTCGGTGCATTTCTACTCGGTGACCCCGGTCACCATCACCAAGCGTCTCCTGCGGTTCTTCCCGTTCCTGGGCTGCATCTGCAAGGAGAAGCTGCACTGGATGACGCCCAAGCCGTCCAAGCCCAAGCTGGTAGGTCCCTTCAAGACTTTCAGGTTCGAGGGAGGCGTGATGGCGGTAAGGACGGCCGCCCGCAAGCCCGCGGCAGAGGCCCCTAGCGCAGGCGGCCCAGTGTGTACCAAAAGACAGAAAGTCTCGAAGAGAGGTCCTCGCACAAGGCCATATCCTCAGAGAGGTGCCTGCTCCTCAGCGTGTCCAGGTGTATCAGGCCCTCCGGCCGATCCTGGGACATGCTCAGTAGCGTGTCCCTGAGTCGCCTCAGCAGGTGCTCAAGCTGGGGCCTGAACGAGGCGACGGAGGCCCCCAGGAACTGGGCGTCGAGCAGCGAGCATCGCGCAAACTCCCTCCTGCGCGTCTGCCAGACCGCCATGCAGTCGCAGCTGCAGCCGTCCTCGGTCTCGAGGGGGGCGTCCCTCTCAAAGCCGGTAAATAAAGGTATGCTGTAAAAACTCTGCTTGTGGGCTGCAATCAATTCGGCCGCGTCGCACTCCGGCGGTTCCGCGTAGGCCATGTGCGATCCGGTGGTGACCAGGTTAAAGACGCCCAGGTGAAACTGTATCTTGGACTCCTCGCAACCCCTTGCTATGGCGCGCCTGATTCTCAGGCCGTACTCGGCGAGCAGGGAGTGCACTATGATCAGACCGTTGTGCGAGACCCAGAAGGCGTTTATCGGCGGGCTGGGAGGGTTGCAGCTTTCCCATAAAATCTGCTTGCTGATGATCGAGAGGTCATTCTGGTGACAGGCTTTTTCGTTGCAACTTTTGCACCAACCGTGGTCCACCCGCCCGGTCTCGCTGACCAGACCCCTGATCTGAAGTTTGTGCGGTATCACCGTCATGTTTTTCTCCTCGCTCAGCCAGCTGGTGTCTCGGTCCGCCATTTCCGAACCTCCGGTCGAGCCCGAGAGGGAGTTCACCAGCGTCCAGGGCCACAGTTGCACAAGCTATGAGATTGCGGACGGATTTAATAAGGAGATTGTCTTTCAGGTGGAGGGCGAGAGGGCGCGGATCAAGCGCTCGCTCGCCATAGAGGAGCTCGCCAGGTTCAGGGACGGCATACACTACGGTAGGGAGGTCTGGGAGAAGGGCCTCAGGACGGTCACCGAGAGGATCAGAACCCTCACGGTGTTCTCCAAGGACCCGACCGCGGACCTCTACAACAGGTTCTCGGACATGATCATGTCCCTCTACAGGATCTTCCACGAGCGGGGCTTCAGGTTCGAGCCCTTCCAGATGGAGCTCATGAGGGGCTTCTTCATAGGGATCGCGCCCAAGCAGTTCAAGGACAACCTCTTCAAGTACAAGCACAAAATACTCGAGCTCCTGGGCCTGGCCACCCCGGCCATATCCTCGCACATACCCTCGTGCCCCTCGGCCGACACCCTGGCAGCCATCGACCGGGTGTTCAACAGGTACGCCTCCTGCTACACCCTCGCCCTGGTGCCCAGGCAGACGGGCAAAACGACCATCATGTGCCTGCTCATAGCGGCCATGATCAGCTACCTGGACACCGAGATTGTGGTCCAGGCCCAGCAGCGCACGGCCTGCCAGACCATCTACAATAGGGTGGAGTCCCAGGTGAACGCCATCCAGAACAGCGCCTGGTTCCCGAGGGAGCACCGTTACAGGGAGGTGACCGGCCCCATGGAGACGAGGGCCTTTCTCTACAACCCCGACTATAAAGGGACGACCAGAGTTCACTTTTTGTCATCGGGCGCCAACGTAAGTTTTGTGGAAAAATAATGTTTGTTGTGGTGAAACTTCCCTCCGTACAGGTGCTGGCCCGCTCATGGGCAGACGCCAAGGCTCCGCTGGGAACTGAGATCGAGATAGTCACCTTTAGCGGATTCAATCCGATACCGATTGGAACTTGCAAGCTCCTCAGGCACGTGGAGCTGGCCGAGACCTTGACCGACGCAAACAGCTTCGAGCGGCGCATAGTGTACACGGCGTTGCCCGAACACGGGAAAACGCTCAAGGTCTTCGGGAGATTGGGCAACCCGAAGACCTCCCTAGAGACCCACCTCCTGGAGGTGGTGTTTTACGGCTACGGCCCCAAATTGAAAACCCTCAGGGCCGGCTACAGGGCCGAGACCGAGGCTTACACCTTTCTGCTCGAGCAGAACGTGGACGTGGCCCACCATTTCACCCTGTTCAGGCTTTTGACCGAGGCCAGGGGCGAGGTGCCGTCGGAGCTGACCGCGGACGTCAAGGCTTCACTCCTAGAACTAGCTTCCAAATTGAGGATAGACCTCGGCATCAGTCTCAGTTCCCAGTCGGACGGCAAAAACTTCAGCCGGTGCGAGCGCTCCCTGCTCAGCGAGAAGGTGGCTCCCGTCTCCCCCGAGGGACCCGCGGAGGTCGTCCAGGTTCTCCCCCCAACATCGGCGTGGCAGATGCGCGAGCTCATAGCGACCGTGAACATGGCCCTGCGCCTGCCCATGGGCAGGGTGGGTCACTTCACTGTGTCGGCCGCGCAGGCCAGCTTCTCGAACATAGTGGACTACTGCCTGGGCAAGGAGGAGGCGAGCGCCGTGCTCCAGAGGTTCTTCCCGGAGCTGAGCGTCTGGGACGGCGCGGTGCCCATACTCCTCAACTCTGAGTCGGTGGTGGCGGGTCAGAAATACTTCAAGTACACCGTGTGCGACCTCGAGAGCCTCCGGAGCCTGCCCAGGGGCAACTACTCCGAGGTTTTCGTGCCGGGCCTGCCCGTCACCACCCTCAACATGGACATAGACAGGAAGTTTATCCCTGAGGATTTCAACCTCTCTGCTCACCTACCCGACATAGTCAACACGTTCCTCTCCTTCCTGAGGAAGACCGTGTGCAGGCGCATCGGCTCCGAGGTGCCCCTCGAGCTCCTGGGCGAGCTCCACGTGTACGTGCGGGTGCCGGCCCTGAGGAGGGAGGGTAAGTTCTCCTCTAGGTTCGTCTGGAAGCAGCCCGTGGAGCTGGTCTTCCCGGGCATGAAGGAGGCCAGGGAGTTTGTTGTGGAGCTGATCGATGTGATCATGCAGGAGGAGTCCTTCCTCACGTACCGCAACGCGCAGCTCCAGAAGGTCTGCGCCCTGGACCACCAGCCCATGTACTACAGGAAGTCCTGCCGCCTGCCCTGCGCCTCCAAGGACGGCGGCGGGGTATTCGAGTACCAGGGCACCTGGAACACGGCCATCCAGAGCTCGGAGGACCCGAGGACGATGACCATAGGCCTGACCAGGGCACCTCTGAGCATGTGCCGGCCCACCATCATGTCCTACACGAGGCCCTTGTTTGTGGCGCCGGTCTCCGAGGCCCTGCCCCAGCACCAGTTCTTCAGGGTGGACCAGGGCAGGGTGTCCGAGTGGTACGCCCTCCTGAGCGAGGCCTGGGGGGACTGCAAGGTGACGCACCTGAAGGACGGCAGCGTTTCGATATCGAGCTGTTCCAGGGGTCACTTCTGCTGGACACACCAGCGGATACATAAGTCCGCCACTCATTCCGTGCTCTTCACAGAAAAAAACATTTACCCCAGGTGTTTCAATCCGGGGCCCTCCCCTCTGATCTCGGGCAAGAACCAGTACCTGGTGCTGGAGTACCGGGAGGATGGCATCAGACCGGTGGTCAGGACGGCTAAACTTTGAGCAGATCAAGACCCTGTACGAGCGCCTCAACCAGGCCCGGGCCGAGAGCATGCTCGGCAGCCCTCTCCCGAGTCCCGGCGTGTTCTCTGAGCTGATGGCCGACCTCCTCAGCGTCTTTACGGGTCCCTCCTGTCCCGAAGCCTCTTACATTTGCTACTGCGCATTCATGTTCCAGGGCCTGTACCTGGAGCGGGAAATCCTGGAAACGCTCTCCGGGGAGAGGCTCCTGGGCACCTGCGCCTTCAACGAAAAACTCAGGACCGTCTTCCTGAACTACTTCCACAGCCCCGTGGAGGAGCTGAGGCGCGAGTGCGAGCTCCTCAACTATTTCCTCTCCCTTCTCGCCAGGTACATAGTGGTACCCAACATACTGATGGACGGCCAGCAGTGCGTGCTGTGCCTATTCGAGTCGGACCACTCGATAGACTCCATTGAGGACAGGTTCAAGATCACCTGCGGTCACTTTCTGAACAAGCACGAACTCAACTGCGACCCCCCAAAGACAGACCTGCGGGAGACCTTTGTGACGTCCGAGGTAAGCAGCAGCGATGGGCTGATCACGGAGCTGGACAGCACGGTGTCCGACTTTCTAGCGGGCGAGATCTCCATGCAAGAGTTTGCGGCCAAGAAGCGCGAATCGGTGAACGGCACAACGGCGCCCGTTGAGGACCTGATCCAGACGATGGCCAAGGTCAAGACCACAACGCTCCTGAAAAGATGTCAAACACCGCCAAGCAGCACCACCTGAACCTCTGCGCCCTCCGTGCATAATGCACGAGCATCACGGCGGCAAGTACACCAGCCTGGCAGGGTCAACGTGCTGCTCATGCTCATGCGGAGCGTCACCCTCATGGACCGGCGCATGGGGCTGTGGGAGGGCTTCGAGGGTTTGGACGAGCCGGGGGAGTCGGACATGATATCGATAAACAACAAGCTCCTAGCCTCGGTGTCCCCCAACAACTACGGGACGGTGAACCTTTCTATGACCTCAGCGTGCCGCCCATCTACCGGTACGACCCAAAGTACAACTACCAGTCGTACCGTGTCATATTCTTCAAGCACATGGAGGCTTGCGGTTACAGCTGCGAGCAGATCAACGAGTTCCAGCAGTTCCTCACGCACGTGGCCGACCTCAAAAGGTTCGTCGGCCGGCCCTACGAGCCCACCATGATCCCGCTCAGGGACAGCACCGAGGTGTTCGACAACCTGGGCCTCTTGTTCTGGCTGTGCGCAAACACGGAGGCCTTCCTCGCGGCAAACAGCCGCTACATTAGGCTGCACCCGGGGGACAGCCCCGGGCTGCCGGATGAACTGGGAAACGGTATGTATATATTCCCCGGGTACCTGGCCTTCAGGCACAGCCTAGATGGAAAAACGTACGGTTCGATACAGCCGTGGGCAAACGCCCTGGTCCTCATTGCGCAGTACGACAGCGTTTTATCCCGACCTTTTTGCGGGTGAGCTGAAGGCCATGGTCACAGACGTTATCAATGACTTTGCGACAATCACTGTTTTGAATGCAACAACTTTATTTACAGTGGAACTCTGGACCAGACAAATAATGAATACAAACGTAGACTTTTCCATGGACTGCATGGCCCAGGAGCTCGTGTACAAGTGTGACCAGTTCTGTCACTGTCCCTTTGTCACTGGTGTGGCATTGATATTGCCCACTTGTAGTGTTCCGCGTTTATCGTGATCTTGTCCATGAGGTACTTCACGAAACCGGGAACCTTGGGGTACATGGCACGCTTGGGTATCATTGGTGCGTAGTGATTGTTCCAGAAGGCAACAACGTGATCCGGCTGTTGATGGTCATTCCCGGCCAGATAGGAGACCCTGCCATTCACCACCAATAAAACGTTTATTTTCACATTGAACATTTTCTCTGTTGCAGTCAATACTGTTATCCCCGCGAAGGCGTTTGGTTTCTTGAAGCTTTCAATGTCTTCGCCCGCTATGGACACGGTCTCTGAGCTGTACACATCCAACACATTTTCCAACATGTAATCGAGTATTTTTCTCTTGAAAACCATAAAGTCTGCCATGGGGTCTCCCGGCCTCTGGGTCAACAGGGCCAGCGTGTGATACATGCAGTTTCCGTCCTTCGGCACGTGAACAATTTTAAGGCTCTTAATCGCTTCGCGCAAGATCTCCAGGTTCGGGTCGTAGAGATTTTCAATGAGAACCTTGGTAGTGACGTACGAGAAAATGGGCTTTTTCTTCCTCCAGGCTTCAACGATTATTTTGAGATTTTCTCCTCCTTCGTAATCATCCCACCTGAAAATTTCTTTTTGCGGAGGTTTTAATTTCTTCCTAGACTGGGGAAATTTGTAGACGGGCATCTGACCGACGGCTCTGAAATCCTCCACTTCGCCGAGCGCTCCGCTGGCAAATAATGGTTGAGAAACATCATAATCTAGCACCGGTTTTAAACCGAGTAGTGGCTGAACTACTTTGGGTAATGGTTGCAAAGTGAGTAATGGTTGGTTGGGTAATTGTTGATCATTTGTGGGTAATGGTTGTGCATTGGGTAATTGTTGACCATCATCTTTGGGTAATGGTTGTACATTGAGTAATGGTGGACCATTTGTGGGTAATGGTGCATTGGGTAATGGTGAATCGGGTAATGGTGAATCGGGTAATGATTGATCATCTTTGGTTAATTCGGTGGGTAATGCTTGTGAATTGAGTAATGGTTGTGCATTTTGGGGTAATGGTTGTGCATTGGGTAATGGTGCATTGGGTAATGGTTGTACATTGGGTAATGGTGGACCATTTGTGGGTAATGGTGAATTGGGTAATGGTGCATTGGGTAATGGTACATTGGGTAATGGTACATTGGGTAATGGTGAATTGGGTAATGGTTGAATTTCTGTGGGTGATGGTTGGTTAGGTTCGAACAGTGGTTGAGGGTTATTGCTTAATGATTGTTCGTCTGTGGGTGGTAGTTCGTTCGGTCCGATTAATGGTTGGGGAGTATTGAGTATTGGTTGACTGCGTAATGATTGTGGATTATCACTGTGATTGTGACTGTGTGGTGATTGGTGTACTGGACTGATCATTTGATTTTGTTGATTGAGGGGGTACGCCATTGAGAGCAATGGTTGGCCCAGACTTAATGAGGGTAGTGTTGTGTTTTGCTCCGACTCAAAAAGTGAACTAACACTTGATAAGGGAGACGCTGAGCGTTCAGACGGTGACCGTGACCCCTCGGTTAGCACATCGAAGGAGGCAGAGGGGGTTGTCAGTTGGGAAGGATATATGAATTTTGGAGGGGAGATCCAGTCTTGCGACTCGAACGTGCCGCCCCGCCGGGACCTGTAGAGCAGGTCCCCGGAGATGTTCCTGTTGAGAAAAGTCTGGTTTAAGGCCATGAAGCCTCCGCCCAGGCTCTCGTCCCAGGGGATGGCGGGGGGCAGGGGGTTGTTTATCTCGTTTCCGTCCTCTTCGAAGCTCTCGTCAAACTCCTGCGAGTCGTCCGTCTGCGGGTCGGTGACACCGGTGTACGAGGGGTACTTGCCCGGGTTCATCACGATCTCGTTGAACACAGAGCGGGGCACGTGTTTCAGGGGGTTCTTGGGTCCGACGAAAATGGGCCACTGCCCCTGCAGCAGTTTCCTCAGGTGCGTGTGCTGGGCTGCGAACGCGGCCCTCCCCAGGTCCAGGCAGACTATGTCCCCCCGGCTGTCCACCTGAAACCTCCACGCGGCCGCCACTATGGGGAAAGCGAAATGGTTCATCACGTAGTAGGTCGACGGGTGGACAAACAGCTGCCTCGTCCGCCTGTCCAGCTTGGGGAAGCTGACGTTCGAGCCCGACACGGTGTTGCCGCCAAAGACATGCTCCAGGTGCTCCTGGTCGGAGACGGACGGCGGGTTGGTGTGGCAGTGCTTGGCGTACACGGGCATGGCCACCAGCAGGCACCACATGTAGAGGACGAACCAACCGATCTCGGTCAGCACCTCCGGCACTTTGGACATCCAGCCCCCGCCGTCCCCCGGCTCCCTGAGCCCGTCCATCACGCTCTCGGTGTGCATGTGAGCGAGTGACAGGACTATGGACCAGTTGAGCAGGGCCCCCATGATCTGCACCGAGGGCGAGTCCCCCCTGGCCGTCAGGGGTATCCCCTCGAGCCGGGTGAGCAGCAGGACATCGTGCACGGGCCCCCGGCCGAAGACCTTCCTCACGTAGTTGAGGCACGACTGGAAGAAGAGCCTCGCGGAGCTGGTCAGAGGGTACCTGTTCATGACAGTCCTCGATTTAGACCTCAGCCAGTTCCTGTTTGCGGCCACGCACTTTTTCACCAGGTACACCACATAGTTGGGGTTCATGTCGCACCTCAGGCCCAGCCTCTGCCAGATGTGGTGCAGGGACTTCTCGGGCGATATGAAGTTGGGCACTATCTCGCCCCTCGCCAGGGGCGAAGGCACGTCCACGGGGAAAACGGGGTTGATCAGGGCCAGCTTCTCGGAGACGTGCTCCGGCTCGGTCCCCAGGGGCGCGGGCTGCTTGTACGGCTTTATGGTGTACCTGCAGGTGTCCTTGATGGAGAACAGCTGGTTGGAGGTGCCCGCCGACAGCGGCCTGATCTTCCTGTGCGCCTTGGTGACCAGGGGCACGCTGTAGGCGGGCATCTGCTTGGGCGCCTGGGCCGAGTTGTGTATCGACACGTCCACCATCCCCCGCGGCTCGGTGTAGTGGGGCACCATCAGGTTAGCGAAGGTCTCGCAGTTGGAGGTCCGCGTGAGGACTAGGCAGTGGAGGATGGGCGCCTCGTTCACCGCCGTTTCATCGAGCCTCTGGTCCTGGGCCGCTGCGCTGACGGCCAGTATGGCCAGGGAGAAGGTGTAAAACTGGAGGGGAGGGATGATCCTGAACAGGAGTTGGTGGCTGGTGCGCAACCACCTGGCCAGCTCCATGTGCCTGGAGTGGTCGTTGATGATGAGGTAGAGCTCGCTCAGGGCCACCGTGACGGCCATCACCGTTTTCTCCAGCTCGGTCTTCCCCCGTATCGCCATGCAATCGTCTATGAGCGCCTTCAGGTGTATCAGGTTACTCGAGCTGTCGAGCAGGGGCGATATGTGCCTCAGGAGGGGGCCGAGCACCCCGCTGGACACCCTGTCCGGAGTCTCCCGGGTCTCGGACACAATCATTTCCACACCGTAGAGCCACTGGGGCGCCGCCACCCCCTTTTCAGCCAGGGACTCCGTGAAGAGGCCCTTCTCCGTGGCGAACCGGTAGAGGTTCAGGTTGGTGTTGAGGGCGCACACAGCCGCCCACGCGTCGTTGTTTGTCACCGCAGCTTCGGTGACCGTGTTCAGGATGATGTCGTTGGCAATGTGCATGCTCGGTGACTTGAGTGTGTAGAACGTGTTGTCGGACTCGCTCACGTGTACGCTGTCGATGAACACCTTCAGCTCGTTGTCCGTGTCGCTGTAGAGCTGCATGCGCTCCACCGAGGGCTTGGGTGTGTTTTGGGAATTGTTTTTCAGCACGGAGATACTTTTTACCTTGCACGTTTCGCACTCGTCTATTGTCAAGCGGGAGACCCTGTGGGGCGGAACACCGTAGTCGTCCGCGTGGTCAGTCCACGGAACCGACCCCTCGAGGGTCTCCATTTCGGACCTCACACTCGCTGTTTGGTCAACAGGAGCCGATTCTTTGCCAAAAGCGTCGCAACCTGGGCCTTTAATATGTCTCTAGTTGCGGTGCACACGCGCAGGCCCGCCATTTCCGTGCTGTGAAAATACTCCAGGTTCCTGATGGCCGCCTGGATGGAGGCCTCGCCGTCCGCGCAAAGGGTCGCGCACTTGGCCACCTCCAGGCTGAGGAGCCTGAGCTGCTCCTGGAAGAGCAGTCCCACCTGGTCCAGCCCCGGGTTCGGCATCTCCACCAGCTCCCTGAAGGTGTGACCGTAGTCCTGGGACTTTTTGGCGAAGTGGCTCCACTGGTTGAACTCGTGCTCCCAGAGCTTGGCGTACTCCTCCAGGGCCTCCTGGAGACGGCCCTCCGGGGTCTCAGAGGTGAGCCTGAGGTCGGGAACGCCGTGCTCGAACTTGACGTTAATTGAATCCACCGAGCGGATAAATAGGTCTATGGCGTTCTGCCGCTGGACAGTGGCGATAAACTTTTGCACCGTCAGAACGTTGCTCTTCCGTATCTCCGGGAAAAGGGCCAGGACGTTTTTGAAGCCGGCAATCAGGTCTCCCATAGCGCACTTCACCTGGGCCACCTCCTTCACCAGGTCCAGGGAGCAGCAGCCGGTGCACTGCGCCGGCTTGGGAGGCTCCGGCTCCTTGACCGGTGCGGGCGCGTTGAAGTTGCTGAGCACGTACCGCCGGACCACCGGCCTTGACCTGGGGCTGCCGTCCTCGTACGGGAACGAGGGCCGGACGGTCTCTCTATCCGGTGGTGACCGGCGCCGGTCGGGCACCCACCGGTCGGAGATCTGCCGCCTACTCGGCGCCGGCTCGTCCCCACCATCGTCTGTGTTGCTGGCGGCTGTGGTCGCCCGCAGCTCGAGGTCCAGCAGGAGCTGGTCGAGCGGACCAAAGTCGGGCTCCTGAAAAATGTCGTCCTCATCAGAGGACTCCATGCCGTCCACCTCCTCCTCTTCCTCTGAGGGTTCTTCCCCCAGGTGTCCCCCCGAGGGCAGGCTGTCTCGGATAGTCAACAGCCGCAGGGTCAGGTGGTCCAAGAGGAGGCTCAGGCGCAACTTCGGCTCGACACGGAATCTCTTCTCGCCGTTCCCCTCGCTGGACGTGCCCCGGTTCCAGCTCACCAACCTGCCCTTCATGTACCTGGTGCGGAGGGCCCGCCGTGAATATGAAATTCTGGAGTCGGTCAACGGTGTGATAGTGGAGTCCACCTACACGGTGAACGGCTGGCTGGTCAACTGTGTGATGACCAAGCCCTTCACACCCAGGCCCTCGCCCCTCCAGGGGCACGCCATAGAGTCCAAGAGCGTGATATACGACCAGGCCGGAGCCGTGAAGCTCTGCCTTGCCGCAAACGCAGTCTCCTTCCCACTGGTGGGCCACAGGCCCGTGAGGGCGGTCCGCTCGGGGGACAACAGGCTGGAGTGCGACCGGGAGATGATCGTGCACTACAGTGACCCAACGCACATTTTCAGGACCCTCGTCTCGCTGGGAGCCCAGTACTTCTTCGAGTCGGGAGACAGGGAGCTGCTCACGAGGCTCTGCTCCCTGGCCAAGGGCGCGGTCTCGGACTGGCGCTACGAGGGCCTCAAGCTGGTGTGCGGCCCGGACCTCTTCGAGACCATAGACCTGAGGTCCATCAGGGCAGCAGACCCGGGGCCCCTGCCTGAGCCGGGTGATGTGGAGATTGTGGAGGTGCCCGTGGCCGAGAGCAAGCTACGCTTCGCCTCGAGGAGACCCGTTTTCGCCGCGGTCGGGGAGCACGTAACTGCGTACGTGTACGCTGAGGTTTGCGTTTCGTTCCCGGACAACCACATCAACGCCACAGTGGAGTCTGAGCAGCTGCTCCCTCCCACGGTGACCAAGGAGACCGTGCCCGTGGAGAAGACCGTGATACGCAACGACACAAACACCCTCTGCATAGAACTGGTGCCTGATCTGGCGGCGGTCCGTGACACGGTCACCTTCTCGCCGAGCTTCCTCCTGTGCGACGTTGCGGGCTACATTGGTCAGACCGTGGTGACTGACCTCAAGTTCAACCGGTGCACCCTCCGAGACCTCGGCTACCAGACGTGCGTTCAGTTCTTCTTCCACCTCAAGATCACCGGTGTGACCTCGGTCCTGCTGCTCAGCGATGAGGACCTGGACACCTTCATCGGGCTCTTCTGCAAGGTGCAGGACATGGAGAACGTGAACATACACGTTCTCTCCACCACGGCCTTCAGCGGAATCACCATACACGGCAAGGGTGTTGTACTGGGCTCGCCCGAGTGGAGCGTGGCCTCGAGCCCGGCCGCGGTGAACCTGGTAGCAGCCCCCCTGGACGACCGTGAGGAGGTGCCCCTGACGGCCATGATCCGGATAAACTCCACCCTGGGGGCAGAGAACACGGCCGAGTCCAGGTTCACGGGCCTGAGCGAGGCCGAGAGGGTGGCCTTCGCCATAAGGTACCCCATAAGCCTGGCGGCGGGGGCCGAGGTGGTGGTGAAGGTGCCCGCCTACCTGCAGAGGTGCGACTACGGAGACCTGCTGAGCGTGGAGACCAGCCCGCTGGCCCTCAACGACCTCAGGCTGGAGGTGAAGATACCCCACCTGTACGGAGACGAGGGTTTCGGCCGGAGGAACGTCCTCTCGGGCACCTACACTGGGATAGTGAGGGACAACCACATAAACCTGCTTCTGAAGTCCACCATAGAGGGGACCCCCAGGTCCTCGGTGGTGTCCCTCAGGGGCCTCGAGAGCGACGATGAGGGCTGGGCGCTCGAGGCGGGCGAGGACCTCAGGATGGAGTCGAGGCGCTACTTTGTAAAGTGCGCCCTCTCCTCGGTCCGGGACGAGCAGCTGAAGCACACCAAAATCAGGCGCCAGCAGATCAACATAGCCGACCCCTCGGTGACGTACACCCTGTACTACGACGAGGCGGTGGCGGCGGCATGGTTCATCGAGACCCTGACCCGGGCGAGCCCCGCGCTCGAGATACAGACCCAGCTCAAGAACATGATAGCTTGCTTCCACCCGGATTTCCCCAGGCTGAGCCCGGGCGACAGCGTGCTCACCCACGTGCTCAAACCCACGGGCCTGAGGGGAGCGGACGCCATCATCGCAGCCATCTCGGCGACCACACGGATCGCCCCCTCGGAGGACGGCAAGGCGCTGCTCTTTGTCAGGCCCTTCTCGGCGGCGGCGGAGAAAACGCAGAGGAGCGTGTCCAGCTCGCTCAACTTTCAGCTCCTCAGGGCCCTGCTCTTCAACAACTCGTTCGAGCAGTTCCTCAGGCGCTACGCCGAGCTCTTCGGCTCGGTCTACTGTTTCAGCCGGGTCAGGGAGCTCACCCTCGAGGTGGGCAAGGTGCCCCTCGAGCTGATGAAGCTCGAGCGCATCTACCGGCAGGCCGAGACCGGGGTGGTGACCCAGTACGCCTACAAGGACTTCAGCTTTCAGGGTTTCAGCGTTGGGAGCTGCCCCCTGTTCATCGTTGACGATGAGATGTGTTGGCTGAACGTGGGCGCTCCGGTGGTGTCACTGGCCAGCCTGGTGAACAACAACTGCTTCATGGACAAGGAGACCCTCTCAACTTCGGACAAAATAGTCAGGAACCGGGAGTACATATGGGTGGGCCAGCGTAACCAGGGCATAGACCTGACCGAGAGCGTGGACTTCAAGGTCCTGAGCAGGGAGGGCACCGGCGTGCGGGACCCGCTGTCCAACCTTTCGTACGCGCAGCGGCTGGTGACCTTTGTCAACGGCGTTTCGCTGCCCACCTCATGGCTCGTCTCCACCTCCACTCCGCCTCAGCAGCAGGGCGACCAGATCCCGGGCCTGGAGTTCGAGCCCGACGGCCTGGTCCACGGCTCGGGCCCGGCCGAGGGCTACCTGCCTCTGCTCACGGAGTCCGGAGACCTGTCCTCCCTGAGCTCGGCCAGGGTGAAGCTCAAGTACAACCTCCAGCCCTCGGAGGTGGAGAGGGTCTCCACAATACTGGTGGGAGCCAGGGGCCTCTACGTGAGGGGCAGGGTGGAGTGCTCCGTCTCGGCCCGGATGTGGCCGGTGCGCATAGACGGCGGGCCCCGGTCGCACTTTGTGTGCCTCTCCTCGGACGTGCTCTCGGACATGGAGGACGTGAGGGTGGTCGAGGGGCTCTGGCAGCGGGTGAAGTACCCCTGGGCCGGCTTCTGGACCGTGGGTAAGGTTGGACTGACCCTGGGGCTGGCCCACCACCTGATCAGGGTGGAGGCCGCCCGCAGGATAGTGTTCTGGTGCCCGAACGGTCACACCGGTCAGTACACCCTCAACCTTGCGCTGGCCCTCGCGCCGGTGGCAGGGCACAACCTCATGGTGGACATCCTGTGCCCTGACGCCATAACGCCCAGCATACCGGTGGTCTACCGGCCGCTGGGCTCGGTGGAGAAGCTCGGGCTCAATATGGTGTCGAGGCACGCTCTCGCTGAGCAGATAACCGCCCTCAACCCGCAGATCGAGTGGAACGGCCTCAGGTCCCTGGGTGAGATGGAGGTGGACCCCTCGGGCACCAACGGTAGCGTCAGGTTTTACACCACCGGCCAGCTGATCCCCCTCGAGGGCTTCATGTTCAGCAGGCTGGAGGAGTTCATCAGGGAGTCCGTCACCCAGGCGTCCCTGACGGGCTTCGCAAGGGGGGTCTACAAGGACGCCGCGCCGGTGATAGCCGACAACGAGACCCTGAGGAGCTACTCGAGAGTCGCGCTCGAGGTGTCCACCGGCCCCACGTTCGGTCTGAACGCGTTCAACTTTGCCGTGATCACCCAGGACAGGACCATAGACGTGTCCCGCACGACGGGCACCGAGAGCAGGACCCTGTCGCTGGTGCGCCACCGGGGCGTCAGCTACGTTGTCCAGTCGAGTTGCCCCGTGGTCATCCGCATCCACCTCGAGCCCAGCGACCCGTCCCACCTGGGGCTCTTTGTGAGGGGAAACAGCAGCGCAGCCCTGTGCGAGGACATCTGGACGGTCCAGGGGCTGGGGGGCGCGGAGCCCATAGTCAGGGCCACCGACCTGAGGATGACGGTCTCGGCTCTGCGCCTCTTCTGCAACACCCTGGAGCAGACCTCGCAGTCGCTGCCCATCACCTTCAAGGCTATAAATGTGGTCCTCCGGCCGTCGCAGAGCCTCGACTCCTTCATGGAGCTGATGTCCCAGCCGCTCGTGCTGGGACAGACCCTGGTGACGTTCAAGATAGCCGCGAACGCGTCCGCCTCTCTGAAGAGCTCGCTGGCCCTGAGGAACTACCCCAAAATGAGCTTCCAGGAGCTGAGCCAGTACGGCCGAAACATGTACCGCATCAGGAAGATGCTGATGGCCCGGGCCCCGTGGCGCTCGCGAATAGAGAGGCTGCGTGCAATGGACAAAAACGACAACAGGTGGCTGGGAAATTACTTTATTGAGACTGCGCTCGGTGAGGAGCTCCTCGCACTACAGAACTACATTCACGCCACCCACTAGTAATGCTGATGGTGTATGTTGTGGAGTTCCAATAAAGAGGAGACCTCCTGGAACCAGGAATACTGTTTCAGTTTTCTCGGAGTGGTTATTTTCATCAGCTCGTTCAGGGTCCTGTCCGTGGACGTGTACAGGGCCTGCGTCACCACGGCGGTCTTTTTGAAGAACATGTGGACCACCTCGTTTGGATCGAGGTTGAGGAGCTTGTCCCGGTCGAGGTGCTTATAAACGCACAAAATGAGGACCATCAGACAGTTGTCCGCGTCCGCCTTACCTGCCTTCTGATACGCCGTCACTATGGCCTTGAGCTTCGCCGTGTAGAGCAGGGCCGCGAGGAACTCGAGGTAAGTCACCACATCCTCCTCCATTTTGGCGCTCGTGAAAAGGTCGTAGTTCTCCATCCAGTTGCCGAGCCACTCCTTTCGGTAGAAGCTCTTCCTGGTTTTGACCAGCTTGTAGAAACCGTAAAACTCTTCGCTCTGCACCGTGTTCACGAAGCCCATGAGCAGCCTCGTGGCGTGCAGTATCATGGTTTTGCACGTGATGTGATACTCGTCCGCCTTCTCTGTGTTCACAGCCCGGTTCCAGGTCTCCGGCTGACCCTTCCCGCAGAGGATGGCCTCCTTGAGCTTCTGGTCTATCCCCTTGGCGAAACGTATCCTTCCGAGATAGGGCTGCAGATCTATGATGTTTGCCTTCTGCATGATGCAGTCCTCAGAGCTTCTGTCCACGTGCATGAGCAGCGCCGCAATCCTCAGCTGTTTGCAGCGCTGCTCACCGCACAGGTGTCCCACCAGGTGCTCCTCGCAGACGTAACCCTGCGGGGGGCACCCAGGGAGTGTTTTGAAATTGCAGTTTGCCTTGATGCATTTGCACAACTCTATAACGCACTCCTCCCCCCCACACAGACCGCGAGGGGCCAGAGCGCCGACTTTATTCTTGTTGACGAGGCGGGATTCATCAACCACGCCGCCCTGCTCACCATTCTCCCACTCATGGCCACCAATCAGAGCAAGCAGGTCCACATCTCGTCCCATGTAATGAAAGACTGCTGGATTAACAAGGTGGCTGACATCAGGAGCCCAACCGGGGAGCCCGCCTTCCATGTCATCTCCCAGAGGTTCAAGTGCAGAGGTCATGCCTGCCTGCCGGGCCTCACGTGCAGCTGTTCGGCGGTATACTGTCCGCAGCACATTGAAATCAACTCCGCCATACAGGAGCTTATAAACAACATAACTCCAGGCGGCTTCGAGCAGGAGCTGACCGGAGGAGTGGAGGGAGCCAGCTCCAAAAAGAGCAACGTTTCGACCCCATTCACGGAAGCCCTGGTGAACCAGTTCCTGGCCAACACGCACGAGCTCTCGAGCTGTGAAATCAAAAAATTCATCATAGCGGTGGACCCGACCTTCTCCACCGGCACTCAGTCGGCGTTCGGCATGTGCACAGTGGCAGAATTGATGAACGGCACACGTGTGGTAAGTTTTGAAAAGATTTTTATTATTATTATTATTATTATTTTACAATCAGCCTGTTGAACAGCAACTTGAAGTTTATCACCGGGGAGGGAGTCGTGTGGTTGAACACCCTGGGCCCGAGACCTAGGTGCTGCCTCAGCTGCTGCACCACCCGTCTCAGCTTGAGGGTCTCGTAGTCGGACTGTCGGGGGGAGATGGTCGTCATTATGACGTTGTACAGTATCTGGCCCGAGGAGCAGCACTCGCACATGTGCTCGCCGAACCTCGACAGTTTCCATATCTTGTTGTAGACCGTTAGGATCTCCTTGATTTCGCTCGGTATCAGGTCCACAACGGTCAGCACAGGCGCCAGGTGCAGCAGTGTGGTCTCCACCGCAATGACAACCGCGTACTGAACCGTTTTGTCCTGGTGCTCCTGGCTGAGCCAGTGACTCAGCGCGCTCTGGGGTATCCCCAGGCAGGTCTCGACGTATTTGAACACATCTAGCTCGCCCGTTGCGAGCAGCAGCTTGGGTAGAGAGAACCTGGTAACCTGGGAGAGTTTAGGCAGGAGCTGGTTGAGATCCAGAACGACATTGAGGGAATAGGTTTTGTAGAAGGTGGCCATGATGGCCCTGGCCTTGTACTCTGCGATAACGGCCTCTTCGGTGTCATTCTCTATCGAATTCAAAATGGCAGTGTGTATCTGTTGGTGGAGACAACTCATGGTTTGCTTTTATTTTTTTTTAAAAGCTGATAGCTATCGAGGAGATGGAGGTTGAGGATTTACCCGGCACAATGTACAAGGTGTACTGTTGCCTGATCATGGAACATTTGGCGGCGGTCGCTAAACTTAGGACCTCGGTAGACCAGCTGGTGCTCGTTGTGTTTGAGCAGAACGCGTACGCCAGTATTTTGCACACGCTCTGGGACGAGATCAAGGTGCTGGCCCTGAGCAAACTACAGCTGGAGATTCATGCCTATTTCGAAATAAACAAAACCAAAAAGAAGGCCGTCATAGGGAGGATAATAGGCAGGAACAAGGCTGACCTGTACGTGCAAATGCACATGGCCATGATAAACGACCGCGTGGGCCGAGACTTTGCGGTCCTGAGCTTTGGCAGTACGGTGAGAGCGGCTATCCTAAAGACGGAGGAGAACCTCATAAAAAAGTTCAAGGCCTCGAAAACCTCACAGGCCGAAACCGTGGCCGTGGTCAATCCGACCACAAAGGAAGAGTTCAGAATGCTTAATCCCGAGGAGTGTGTGCAGTTTATAATGAAATACAGGGAGGCCTCTTCGCTGAAAGGCAGCGTTTACACCGAGGCCATATTCGAGAGCGGCCTCAAGCTCCTCTACAAGTTGACCGAGGAGCTCGCGGCCGTGACCATCACAGTGAAACCCACCTGCTCGAGCGTGGTCGGCACAGGCGGGAAGAGGAACATTGGGGGTAGGTACACTAAGGATGATCTACTCGCTGCCTTCTTGATTGCGGCGACAATCCTGAGGTCTGCTGATGAGCAATTTCAACTAGTGTGCGGCTGAGCTTGGCCAGCATGTCGGGACTCCCCAGGCTTTCCTGGAGCTCCCTGAGTCCCCGCACCGAGAGTATGACAAAGTGGATAAAGTCCAGGTTCCCGTTTTCGTTCAGGATCCCTATGATCATCAGCGGCCCTGGGATGGCGCTGGGGGCTGTCAGGGGTCTCAGCTTGACCCCCGTGCTCTGAGGCACCGTCTCCTCCCTGACCGATTTTATCGCGTAGCACGCGTAGTATAGCGCGCAGCAGTTCCAGCTGTGGTTTATGGCCTTGGAGAGGTCGGTTTTCCCGACGGATTCGACTCCCCTGTCCATAACATCTTTGAACGGAACCCCCGGGTTGTCCCTGTTCCACTGCATGGCGTTGGCCCTGATCCGGCCCATTTCCGATATCAGATCCTTGGCCGTTTGGATTCTCGTTGACTCATTTTGGAAGTCCATTGTGTATATTAATTACACTATCCCGAACAATAAATATGTTTAACCCACAATGGATCGTTTGTGGCTCTATGCCGTCGTCTCACACAACCGACTCCTGGGCGAGGGGCCGAAGTCGATAGACTCGGTCTCCTCCATTTCGATATCCAAACAGGTGTCGGAGCAGATCTTCTCCAGCGGGAAGCTAAAGTCTAAAAATGTCGGGCTCCAGGTCTCGACCAGGGGCCTGTACGGGTCGCTCGTTTTGGCGGGCAACTGCGTCGTTGTCAAACCGGCCGCTTCCATGTTTGACGCTGTCCAGGCCACGATACGCGACTTTCACCTGGACAGGAGCACCGGGGGCTCGGGCTTCGACCCCTGCCCTCTGTGCGGCGAGATGTTCGAAAACCCGAGCTCACACGTTGTGGACAACCACCTCTTTGTACCGGTCAAGATCACCGTGGAGAGACGGGAGCAGGCCACCACGCTCTACTACAACGGGGGCACCTTCCACTTCCCCATGAGGCCCTTCACCAGGGGCCTCTTCCACTACCTCTCCCTGAAGAGGCGCTGCTTCTGCGGGACGGCCTACACCAACACGGGCCTCAAGGACAGGCTAAGCGCCGGCTCCATGAATACTTCGACCGGGTTCGAGTTCCCGAGCCCCGGCGAACTGCTGGCCCACTGGGCGGTCTATCACCCGGGCATGCTCGCCGAGTGCCTCCCGGAGACCATCCGAGCCGAGGGCATAGACATCGAGGACCAGGCCGAGCCGGACGAGCTCGTCAAGTCCAGGGCCATGCTGCACGCGAACCTGTTCAAGGTGAACCCCCTGTTCAGGGAGAACCTGACGAATCAGGTCTTCATTGACTACATGAAGAAGGTGAACGGTGTGGCGACGGCCAACATCAAGGCCATGGTCCGAACCGCCGCGTCCAACTGGCCGAAGAACCCCAGGTCCAAGCTGGCCAGGCCCCCGGAGCCGGACCCGAGGCCGGCCCTCGGGTTCCAGCACGACGGAAGGATCGTTTTGTTCTGGTACAGCTCGCCCGTGGACTATGCGGTGACCAAGCGGCTGCCCTTCGCCGCCGAGGTCCAGTACTTTGCGCCCGAGACAGACTACGAGCGGACGGGCAGCGAGGAGTGCCTCAACATTCTCACCGGCCCGGCCTCGGGCCTGGGCTACATGATAACGTCCACCTCTGCGACCATAGACAGCAGGGGCCTGAAGGAGCTGCTTTGGCAGCTGGGCGCGACGGTCTGCTTCGAGGGGACGGACGGGGTCGCCTCCGTCAACCAGGCCTGCCTGCTGAGGGACAGCGAGAACCTCCTGCTGACGAGCATAGTGCGCATAGACCGGGAGTACTCGCCCCTCATCAACGATAGCGTGGACAAGGCGCCGATGGGCAAGGCCATAGGCGACTGCCTGAGGCTGGCCATGAAGTGCCTGAGGTTGAACGTCAACCTCTCGCTGGACTTCAACATGTGCATGCTCACCAGACAGGGCGACCTGATAACCTACCCCACGTTCATTGAGCGCTCGAGCTACCAGGACGGTGTCGATCTGATGAGGCTCTACCTCTTCCTCCAGCAGGGGGGCTCGGACGAGGACATTCTGTTTATGACCATAGACGAAATCATCAAGTTCTCCGGCCGCTACAAACCCGTCATTCTGGCACTGATGAGCCCCAGGCCCGAGGACCTGGGCAAGCTCATGCGCGAAATGGGCATGCAGTCGCCGGGAAAACACAGGACATGTTCCCAGATGTCAATGTCTTTCTACACGGCGGACGGTACCGTCCTGAAACCCATCGTTCAGGCCGTCAGAGGCAGCATGATGTACGCGATAGATCAGCTGAGCACCAGGCTCGGCGTTATGATCAACAAACAGATGGTGGTGGCGACTTCCCCCACCCTCCAGCCTCAGGCTCAGCAGCAGCTCATACCCAGACCCATACCCGCCACCACACTCCCCACACCACAACCACCACCATTACCACCACCACCACAACCCATGGTGGTTGATGAACCGGCGGTCAGGAGCATCAACATACCCGCGCTGCCCAACAACATAGCAATCATGGTGCACGGCACCGTGGGCGAGCCGGTGGTGCACATAGCGCCCGAGCATGAGCACTGCATACACGTTGTGGCCGACAAACTCTTGCTCGATCGCACACGGATCACGCTCATGTCTCAGCTGGGCGCCCTGATCAGGCAGTTGATCAACGCGCTCATCATCCAGAGTCCCTTCGTACCTCTGCTCATGGGAACCCTGGTCCGCACCAGGGACGGGAGCCTGAGCGTGATCGACACGTTCCACATTCCCGACGGCTACATGTTTATCAGCTCGAGGGAGGTCAGGTCGAGGGGCCTGAACAAGAAAGTTCTGAGGGGTTTCGCCGGGCTCTTCGTTTCGTGCGTTGAGTCCAAGATAAGTATGACGGTCAACAGGGACAGGGTGTTCGAGAACCCCGAGGGGGACATCATGGTCGTGCCCAAGGTCATCAAACGGGTGGAGACCTCAGAAAAAAAGTTGTTTACGAACCTCATAGAGCTCACACTCGAGTACATCACCGCGGACCCGAAACGCATAATCAACAACCGGGCCAGCTGGCCAATGTACGCCAGGCCCACGATACAGGCCATGGTGGACTTCGATCTGTCCAAGCTGCGCGTGTTGTACCCCAATTGCGACGCCGGTATCAAAACGCCCGTTTACACGCCGCCCAAACGCCTCGTTTACAAACCCAACTCGAACCAAGCGATCGTTTCGATATACCGCGGCAGACCGGTGGAGCCGGCCAACGTCAGGGGGTGGCTGAGCGACACGCTGCCACACGTTATCAGGGAACCCTTTGTAGAGCAAGAGGTGGTGACTGATGACAGGGGCCCCATAAATCTGTCACCGGTGAAGGTGCAGCCCATGACACCGGTCCACATAGAGGCTTTCCAGCTGCCCAAGAAAAAGGGTCTCTTTGGTAAACACGTTGGGAACGTTAGGGTGCCCATCTCAAAGACCGAGGCGGCTTCCATCTTGAAGACCACTCCGGACAACGTGCCTGATCACGTTGAGGACGATGTGCCCCTTTTCGTTGATGATGACTTCCCCTCGGCTCCGTCCAAGGCGCCCAAGCCCAAGCCCAAGCGCAGGAAGACACCCTCAAAGCCTCCCTCCGTGGCCGAGCCTCCGAAGAGGCAGCGCACTCAGAAGGTGGTGGTCAACCGCTCAAAATCGACCTCAAGGGCAGCAACCTCAGCCGCCTCCGCAACCTCAACCTCAGAGGCAGTAACCTCAGAGGCAGTAACCCCCAGAATCAGAATCCCAACCAAGCCCTCGGCCCGTATCCAAAAAAACACCCCTCTGAGGGGGAAGACTCTCAAGGTGAAGCTGACCGATGTGCTCCACCAATACCCCACGGGCAAGCGAAGGGCCGCCACATCGGCCGAGCCTTCGGGAGACCCTGAGGATTCGAGTAGCTCATCATCATCCTCCTCCTCATCCTCGGACTCTGAGGATGATGAGGACGAGATCCCGGGGGAAGACATCGCTGATTTCAGTAGCGAGGAGGAGGAAGAGACCGATGACAGCGTAACGGACGCCACATGGGGAGCCGAGCGCTCGGCCGACAGACCCTACAGGAGGTCCGAGCCCAGGCAGGCGAGGAACGTTAAGGTCAGCCTGAAGAGCCAGCGCGAAGATATGGGCTACGTGAACACCAGCAACGGCACCTCTCTGAAGACCGAGAACGTGGGCTTCCAGAGGAACGAGTTAGAGACGGGCCGCATGGTTGACAACAGAGTTTTGAAAAATGGGTTTTGGGAATTTTTCGATGCCCACAGAAACTCGGCAGAGTCCTACGCGCCAACCCTGAAGGCGCACAAGGATAAATTCCCGGAGGTCTACTACACCCACCTCCCCGGTTGCAAACTCGGGGAGCCTGTGAAAGTGACGAGGCCCCAGACGATTTTCTCTCAGACGGGAAAGCCCAGGTTCGTTATATGGATGCCCGTGGGCACCCTCTCGGATCCGCCCAACCCGACCACCCTGGAGGTCTACACCACATACCACTACCGCAAGTCAAACTGTTGGATGGGGGGCCAGGCCACCATGGTTAACCTGCTCACCAGACACGTCGCCGTCAGGCAGGACGAGTGGATACCGCCGGTGCCCAAAAACCACACCCCGGAGCCCATCCTCTACTGGTACAAGGGGGTGATGCAGTTCAGGGCGTCCAGGCACCTTCCCCACATCTTCCAGAGCTGCATGTGGAACAAGAACATCCGCGTGAGGGGCTCCGACAAGCCTACCTGGCCCGTCAGGAACATGGTCATGACAGTGATGAAGCCCCTCCCGGGCCGGCCCCTGGTGCTGGCCGGGAGGGTGAACCTCGACGAGCTCTTCAAGTGCATGATACGGGTGATCAACATTGCGCACGAGCGGAGGTTCTACCTGGGCTACCTCGACCCGAACAACATTTGGACCAACGGTCAGCTCTACAGCTTCGACATGCTCCAGCAGGTGCTCTCCAACTACTGCATGGGGGTTCTCAAACCCGAAACCAAAACCCTTTTACCGAAGGCCCCCGAGCTGGCCAGAATGAAGGTGACCGAGATCATATCTGACCAACGCATAGACATTTTCGCCCTGGGTCAGCTGTTCAAGTACTTTACGGGCAACAACCAACTGCCACCGTTTTACGCGGAAACGTTCAACGTTATGGTCGACCCTAACCCCGCTAAGCGGCCAACTCTCTCGACCGTATCGATTCTACTAAAACACAAACCCGAGGTCAATCCAAAAGTGCTGCCCACCACGCCGATACCCCTGAACCTGCCCGCGAGGCTGCGCCTCAGGAAAACGCTCTTTGACTACTCCGAGAGTCTCGTTAGGAAGGAGGTGGTCCCCAGGCCGAGCGAAAACGATGACGAGTGAGCACGTCCTCCTGCTGCTCCTCCTCCTGGTTTTCCCTTCGGTCACCCTCTCGTGCTGGTCCATGGTGAGGGTGCCGATAACCAACATTTGGGGGCGAGAATCCATGGTGCTAATGCCGGTAGGTCTCCGGTTAGATCCAAATTGCACTACGCTAAACTACACTACTACCACCGAGGGACCCGAGAACGGCACTGCCGTCAATGGCACGGCCAGGCAGCTGCTCTACGCGGGTCCCAACTGCACTTTGCCCGTGGAGGAGAGCGGAGAGGGTTTCCTGGAAATGTTTTCCCTGGTCAGCGTGTTGCTGACGGCCCCTAACAGGGACTACATCACCGCATATAATGTTGGTCCTGACCATGCGTGTGCAATCACCGACCTGCATTTGAACCTTGCACTTGCCCTCTTTTCGCTGCTTCTCCTGGTTCCGCTGGTGGCCGTCATACTGGAAACCATTCATGAGTACGTGCAAAGACCACGTAGAGTTGCTCCAAAATATACTTAGGTCTCTGCTCGCTCTCCACTCTAAGGGATACACGGTATTCCCCAATGACTTGTCCGAAGGGAGTTTATCTACCCAGTCAGACACCGCACCGTTTCAAATGGGCGTAAACGACACAGTATCCATACCCTGGTCCCTGAAGCGGCGTCTGCCCTTTTACATGTGGGGGCAGGATACCACCACGGCGGGTCAACTGGACCTGTGGGCGGTAGGTGCATGGTTGGGCGCGCTTTTGCGCGAGAACGAAGTCTTGACCCAACAGTTCCCTGAACTCTTGATCATAGTCCGAGACTGCACCATGACGACCGATTTCGTGTACGGTCACCTAGCTCAGATCCTGGCAAAGATAGACTGGATGATGCTCATCAGAGAACCCCTTGTGGACCTGAGCGACCTCTTGACCGAAAGTGATTTTGTTTGACACCAATAAACCACGGGCTCGTTTTTTTTTGTAAAAAAAAAAGTTTTCGTGTTTTTATTTTTTTTCAGAAACTCAGGATGTTTTTCAACATGTCAAAATTATCAACACTCTTCGCGGCAGGGACTGGGAGACTGGCCTCGAGCACCGCTCCCTGGGGACCGCTCAGCGGTTCGGACGGGGGGAGAGGTTGGGGAGAAGGGTCAGCGGTGCTGGGACCGGCCTTATTGGGGGGAGTAGGTGCTTTGACCTCATGCTGTGATGATGGGGCCTCGTGTTTTTTACTCAGCAGGTTAGTGAGCTGCAGCAGCTGACCTTCCAGCGCGCTTATTTTGCTCATGAGTTCTGTTTGCTGGGGAGGAGGTGGTTGGGGGACTGCTTGTGGTTGTGGCTGTGGAGGGGTGTTTGTGACATACTCGATGGCCGCTGCAGCGGCAGCCTGTTGCCTCTCGGCTTTTCTCTGGTTGAAGTGCTGATTGATGTGCTCCTCGATCATCTCCTTCACGCGCATCTCAACGGGCAGCACCTTGGGCTTCTTCTGCTCTATTCCGAACGAGGCCATTATGGCCGAGGAAATGTCATCGCTCTCAATGCGCCTCTTCTTCTTCTGCGCAGGCTGAGAGCCCTCCATGTGTTTGGCCAGCTGTGTGACCGGGGGAGGGACGGAATAGGGCCAGTACCATGAGCCGTAGGGCATGGGCGGCAATGACACGGGGCCTGGTGCGCCGGGCGCCTGCACCTGGGGTTGCACGATGTGTTGCGGCGCAGCCATGGGTTGACCTGTAATCTCTCGCTGAGATTCGTCTGTCAATAGTTCAGTTTCTAGGCCGGCCGTCAGAAGGCTCGGTTGCGGGAGCTTGGTGTTTGCGGTGAACCTCTCGAGGCTGCCCAAGAGATATGCCTCGAGCGCGCTCTCCCCTTTGTTTTTATAGCACCTCTTGAGGACGGACAGATATTTTATGAGGGCCTTGTTGAAGTCCAGGTAAAACTGACCGTCCTCCTTCCCGTCGGTGCACGAGGGCTCGGCCCCGATGCCCGCGCTCAGGGAGAAGGACATTTTCATGGTGGCCAGGGCCTCCTCCTTGGTGCTCACGCACACGCCGAAGCAGCCGGAGCGGGCGGGCACCATGACCAGACTGCACTCGACAATCACCTCCTTCTTGCCGAAGAGGACGGTGCCCAGGCTCAGGCCCAGGGGCAGGTCCCCGTTGCGGCGGATCTCGGCCAGGCACTGGGCCGCGTAGGGGCTCCCGCTGGACCTGATGCCGAGCAGAACGTTGAGGAACGTGTTCTCGCTGTGGCTGTGCCAGGCGGTGAGCACGCTGCCCACGGTCCTGCCGTTGTGGTCGTACCACACGGGGCAGTCGTTGACGAAGGTCAGGGTCCGGGCCCTGGAGTCGGGCATGTGGTAGAGCTCGAGGAACTCCTTGGAGAGGTCGGTCCCCGTGTCCCCCTCCACCGAGCTGCTGAACACACAGGCGGTGCCCACGAGGTAGGCATCGTAGCCCTCCCACTCGGGTGAGAACTCGGTGGGGCAAGGTGTGCCGAAGCACTGGGTGCAGTGGGTGGAGATGGATGACTGCTGGCCGGGGACCGAGTCCCAGTCCTGCGCGAGATCCTCGAACGTTCCTGTGTTTATGTTGTAGTGACCCAGGGAGTCCCGGGAGTACCGCACGTAGACGTCGGAACCGTTTTGCTTAGACATTCTTCTCCTCGACCAGCTTGCTCCTCTTGTACTGCTCCCAAATGTCTATCTCGCCCGCGCTCAGCTTGCGTTTGAGGACCTTCCTGATCACCAGGGGAGACTCGAGGGGCTGGCCCGTCACCACAGGGAGGACGTCTGCGTACGGGTTGATCAGCTCCGGGGTCAGCGGGATGTCCGTGCTCGGGATCCGGATCAGGAGGTTGCTCTTACGGTCCCACTCGAACGCAGGGTCAATAGTTAAGAGTTCCCGGTACATTTCGTTCGAGACGTGCTCCACGTTGAAGAACATGATTTTGAATCCCTTTCCCATGGGCCTGCAGAGGGGCGCCATGAGGTGATCCCGGGATTTGGACCTCATGGTGTGGCCGTGGTGGGAGAAGAAACGGGTGAGAAGCTGTCTGCTCCGCGAGGGTAGATCTATAAAGACTTGCGCGATAAGCATTTGATCATTGTGCTCCAGGGTTTTCTTTGCGCAGAAGGAACAGGCCGTCGATTTCCTCAGGCACAGGCGCTCCACGTCCAGCCTTGTCCGATTTATACAGACATCCGATATTGACTCTAGGACCGCGGCAAGTTGCACGCCATCGCAGTAGCCGCTTTGCACCTGCAGGAAAGGCACGACCACAGACATAATGTTGAGCGAAACCGCGGCCCTCTTCACCGGCACCACGATGGAGGAGGACCCTATAACGTACACCGAACTGACGACAGTTAATACCGGGCAACCCGCTGGCCCCGCGCCGGGACCCCAGCCCAGCCAAAAGAGTTGGGGGGTGGGCTGGCAGGCCACCGACTTTATGATAAACCCGGGCAACAACGATTTCGTGACGAGCGCGAAACGAGTGCGCCTCGAGGAGGGCTGTAAAATATGCTGCATCCGGAACCCCATGACCGGGCACTCCCTGGCAGACGCTCTGGCGCAGGCCACCAGCGACCGCAACTTTTTCGCGGCCAAGCAGCTGCTCGAGGAGATAGCCCCGGATCTGACCGAGTGCGACATCAACATACATTTCAATCATAGCCTCACTGAGCCAGAGGCCATATGCAACATGGCGATGGACATGATGCGCCTCAACTACAGGATTATCACCAGGTTCTCGTCCGAGGTGGCGACCAGTGTGTCGACCAAGCACGGGTCCTTTCTGGTGCCGGACAAAAATGTGATGGGCGCCATCAAGGACGCCACAAACAACTTTGATAAAATGGCCAAACTGGTACAGACTATGCAGAAACACGGTAAAAAGAGGAAAAATGAGGACTGAAGGGGGCTGCTGGTCAGCCATGAACCTCGACAGTGATAACCACTAAATAAAAAAAAACACACTACTGTTTGCTAAGAAAACAAAAATCACATCCCCGGTGTTTTTTTTCTCTCTCTTCCTCCCCACTCTCCGTGTGCCTGCCAATGATAAATATCCCCTGGGTACATTTAGATGCATCCCCCATGGGTTTGTTGATATTTTGAGTAATGGTTTAGACTTTTGGGTAATGGTCACCGATATTTGAGTAATGGTATGACATTTTGAGTAATGGTCAGTGAGTTTTGAGTAATGGTATGACATTTGAGTAATGGTCAGTGAGTTTTGAGTAATGGTATGACATTTGAGTAATGGTCAGTGAGTTTTGAGTAATGGTATGACATTTTGGGTAATGGTAAGACACAATCGGTAACGGTACTTGGGTAATGGTAAGACATTTTGAGTAATGGTATGACATTTTGGGTAATGGTAAGACACAATCGGTAACGGTACTTGGGTAATGGTAAGACATTTTGGGTAATGGTAAGACACAATCGGTAACGGTACTTGAGTAATGGTATGACATTTGAGTAATGGTAAGACATTTTGAGTAATGGTAAGACATTTCGGGTAATGGTAAGACACAATCGGTAACGGTCATTGTGTATTGAGTAATAAGACATTTGAGTAATGGTCCTTAGACACTTTGGTCAATAGCAAGACAATGGTAAGACATTTGAGTAATGGTCATTGGGTAATGGTAAGAATTATTGAGTAATGGTAAGACATTTGAGTAATGGTCATTGAGTAATGGTAAGACATAAGACACAGAGAGATAAGACATTTGGTAATGGTACACATTTGTTTATTTGGTTAAAAAAGACATTGAGTAGTGCATTAGGGGGGTAGTGTATTGTGCTTTAAACTTTAGTGTTTGCAACAGAGCGTTGACGACTCAATGTTTTTTGTGCAAAAGTTTATTTTAAAAAAGGTAATGCATCAGGTCCATGAGGGAAAAGATCGAGAAACCGATTACGTTGAGCTTGCTCTTGTGCTCGGAAACATTCGTTAGGGACTCTGGGAGAGTTTCTGAGATCACGATCACATGGTCGGGCTTCAAATTGAGATGGGAGGATTTGGTCACTTTGATAACAAAGCAGGGAACGTCTTTCTGGGTTTTGCGGTCCCGCCTAGACCCATTCCACATGATGTAAGACATGGACGCCAGAGGCTTTTGCCTGAGGTACAGCGCTCTATCAGGGTCTGCCGTGTCGACCGGCACCAGTACGGGGTTTTCGAAGCAACCGGCGGGGCAGACGGAGTCACAGAACACGGTTTCTGTTCCGTTGGTGAGGACTCTCAGTATGTTTATCGAGTGGTGCGGGGTCTGCAACAGGGCGCAGTAGGCATTGCCGCTGGTGAATGAACTCTGTGCCACGGTCGGTGCAAGGTCTGACTTGTGCAAGGGGCCTCGACCCAGCACCTCCCTCTCCGGCACCCAGTAGGCTTTCGAATTGCCAAACATGATTGAATTTCGGGGGTGTAAACGATTCGGTTTATAGTTGTCTCAAAACGTCAGATAGTGTAAGAGGTCTGCTGGGGAGTGTATGTTGAAACCTATCACATCTCTGAACCAGCTCCGGTCATTTTGGGTTTTGTGGAGATCAAGCAGAAACTTGTCTTTGTTTTCCACCACAACTATGCGCTTGCCCTCCTTGACTGCCAGGTTGTGCCTGCCCAGGAGGCTCATCACAAAGCAGGAGAGCATGACTGAGTCCGAAACTGTGACTATGCCGCTGTAGAGCACGTAGCTGCAGTAGCTGCGGAAGAGCAGTGTTTTGTACCGTTCCATTTTGGGGTCGTCCTCCTCCACCCTGTGCATAACGTAGGACCTCTCGACGGTCCCCTTGGGGGTGACCATGGGCGAGACCAGGTCGCAGAAGTACTGGGGGGGGCTCTTGTTCTCGGTTATCCTCAGCACCTTCCTCACCCTGTTGGGCAGGGAAAAGGAGTCGTAGCTGAGCTCTATGGTGGCGCACTTCAGGGGGTGTCCGAGTGAGTGGGGCACCACCGGCCCGTCCCCGTGCGACACCCAGTAGGCCATGGCCTTCTCAGTGTGAAACATTGCGGTGAGCGGACTGGAGCACTTGGTAGGAGATTATGTCGGCCGGGGTGCGGACCCTGAAGCCCAGTATCTCGGCTATCCAGTTGCGGCGGGTGGCTCTGTGGATCGCCCTCAGGTAGCCTCCCCTGTCCTCGACTATGACAATTCTTCGGTTGGGTCTCACTGTAATATTATGAAAGAAAAGAATGTCGACGATGTGACACTCGAGCGTCGTCTCGTTGGGGCCTTCCAGCTCCCCCCTGTACAGGGCATAGTCGATGTTGGCGAAGAAGTTCAGGTGCTTGGTGAGCTCCTCCTCGGCGCTGCCCGCGGGGATTTTGTGGAGGGTCTCGGTGGGTTTGAACTCCTTGTAGTAGGCCATGGGGTGGGCATCGTCGATTATCCTCAGCACCCGCGTCTCCCCGTCGTAACCCAGGGACGCTGAGGCGCAGTGGAGCACCCGCGACACGTTCTTGGGCACTATCGCCTCATTGGTCTCTTCTTTGGAGATCCAGTAGGCTATGGAGTCTGGCAGGCTGAACATTTTTTGGGGGTTTTGTTTGGAGAGTGACTGAAACCGAACAACCACAGCTTATGTATTTATCAAAAGGAAGGGGATTCCCCCCCTTCACGCCATGGGTGTCATGTCCACCGTGGCCACAGCTCCGCTGAGTTCGTTCGGGGGCCTCAGCACGTATCCCGTGACCCTAGTGTAGTCCTCCTGCCATAGTCTTGGAGGCTTGGCGGGCACCGAGCCGGCCAAAAGGGGATGCGTCAGGAGGGCGCTCATGCGGGGGTACCTGAGAGCTTCCACCTCCGTGAACTGTAGTGTTTTGATCACCGGTGCAGACATGAGTCCAGCCATGAGCTTCTGGAAGTTGAGCACCTCCCTGGCCCTGTCCGTTTCTTGGGTGAGTGCCTCCATGTACCAGAGAACGGCCAGGTCTATGTAGAAGAAGCCCCGGATCTTCTTGATCCAGGTGCCGGCGTTGCTGACGGTCAGCGACTTGCTGGGGAAAACGAACCCCTTCTCCTCGCAGTGGCAGGCCATGGTGACCATTTGAACGAAGAAATCCTCGAACTCTGCCTTCTCCTCCAGCCTGGTGTCCGAGAGTTTCTCCCCGTGCTCGGACATCCATGTTACGTAGGCCACCTTGCCCATCACTCCTGACGAGACCGAGTACATGGGGAGCGAGAAGGGGAGCCTGAAGGAGAGCGTCATCAGCTGGCTCATTTTAGAGGCCATGGTCAGGGCCGTCGCCACCGGCTCGCTCTGCTGGCGCTTGTACTTCACGTAGCCCGCGTGCCCCATGACCGAGTAGACGCGGATGCCCCTGGGCGTGTAGTAGAGAAGGTCCTCCGCCGAAAGGTTGACGGTGGTGATAAGGGAAGGGTCTGCCAGGCTGGTCAGCTCCTTGAGCGAGGGCCTGCCCCACGCGTAGAGGAACCTGGGGTTGCCTATGGCCCGGTAAGAGGTGAAGCCCCAGCTGTCCTTCTGGTAGGGGGGCACCCGGTCCTCGGCCAGCGGGGCCGGCCTGATGGTGAACTTTGGCCTGAGCTCTGCGACGGACCTCAGGCTGACTGCCTCGGGCGCGGGCGCGGGGAGAGGTGGTTTGACCCCCCGCTGCTGCTGCTGCTGTTCGTACGCGTAACGGCCGTATCCCATGAGGCTCTCGGCCGAGGGCCTGTCGTTGGGCTGGAGCCTGAAGACGGCCCTGATGATCGGCCACAGGCTGAGCGGCATCCTGGTGGTCCGGCGGATCAGGCGCTCGTACGCAGGCTCCCTGACGAACCGGTCGTCCTCGGGCCCCATGTAGCCGTTGCTGATGGCCGTCTTGTTGGCCGCTGCCTCGGTGTAGCCACCCAGGATGCCGTGCGCCGTCACCTCGCCCAGCTTAGACACAATGTGACCGGCAGCGAAGGGGGGCTTGCCCGTGTGCAGGTGGAAGAATGTGGCCCCCCAGGACCAGATGTCGCTGGCCGCCGAGATTATCTTATAGGAGTACATCTCCGGGGGCGCGTAGAGCACGCTGCACATCTTTGTCGTGTTGACGCCGATGGTGCTCGCGCCGAAATCGCACAGCTTCGCCACGGCGAGGCCCCCCACCTTGTCGATGAGGATGTTGTCCGGCTTGATGTCCCTGTGCTGCACGCCCCTGGCGTGGAGGTAGGCCAGGGCCTCGAGCGTTTGGTACTCGAACGTGCGGAGCAGGCAGTGGTGCCTCCTCGCCTCGTACATTTCCTTCCACTCGGGCGTGAGGCTGATGGACTTGAGGGACCCGAAGGTGGCGCGCTGCATAAGGATCACCACCACCGGCTCCATGAGGGGACTGGGAGGCTCGAGCACGTAGGCGCAGTGAAAGTCTATGATGTTGGGGTGGCTCAGCTTGGAGTGCATGATCGCCTCGTCGACCTGGGTCATCAGTTTCTGGGCGTACTGCTTCTGGGAGGGCTTGGAGGAGACCTTGAACACGGTACCGGCGTCCCTGGCGATGACTTTGCCGAAGCCCCCCGTTCCGAGGAGCTTGTCGTCCGTGATCACAATCTCCTCGCTGGGAGCGGTGGATTTCGGCAGGGTGATGCCAGTGCCTATGCTGATGGGGATTTTGACGGGTTCCATCTTGAAATTCACGGGAACAGGTGAGTTCATCCCGAGGAGTTTGATCCCGGCGAACACCACAGTCTTGTTCCTGGGGTGGTGGAGGTCGGGCCACTCCGCGGAGACTGGGTCCTCGGGCGGCTGCCTGCACTCGAACACGGACTCCTTGCAAACGAGGCCCGGGGTCCAGGGGCCTGCGGCGGCCGGAGGCTGGTCCTTCCCCACCAGATCTTTGAAAAACTCGCTCATCCCCGAGACCAGGGCTCCTCCGGCCGCGGGCCTCTCCTCGCTCGAGGAGGCGACTGTGCTGAAGACTATTTTCTCCTCCTCATCATCTCCGTCCCCGAACCGCTCCTCCTCATCCTCGATCGAGCTCTCGGATTCGACCGATGGGACGGGCTCGGGGGCTTGCTGTTGGTTTTTGAAGCGCTTCAGTATGGGCCCATCGCCGTCGCTCGAGTGGATGGTTATCCGTTTGGGTGACAGGGACATGATGGATTCCTCGGTTCTGAACTGGGGGGCAGGCACATTTTTCTTGGGAGCGTTGTATCCCTTTTCCGGGATCAGGGCCAGAATCTCGCTCCAGCTGTCTGCCATCGTTTCCAACTATTAAGGAAAAACAGAGAAAAAAACATCGTTATGATGGACCCACGCTTGGCAAAGTTTAGATTTCTCGGGAACGTGCACTACACGGAATACGTGACGTGGCTGACGGGTAACCTAGCGCTGCCCACTATCGCGGAGGACATCAAAAAGCAGACCTCGGTCGCCATAGCGAGGGTGAGCGGAACGGAGCAGCTGCCCCTGGTCCAGCGCAAGGACCTGTTTTGCCTGATGCTTATGAGGCACGACATCCCAAGTCCGGCCTACGCCACTTTGAGGAACTGCGTAGTCTACGGGAGGAAGATCCCCTCGGACATCATCCCGTACTGCTGCCCGGGGGACAAGCGGGATCTGGCCACCCTGGGCCGGGACCTGACGGCGAACGTTCGGCACGACATAGCGGAGGGCGAGCTCTACAAGTTTCTTCTCTACAGCTACTTCCTCAGCCCGAACGTGGACCGGAGCGGATTCAGGAGCAAGGGCCCCCGGGCCTGCGCTCCGCTGGGATTGCGCGATTGCGAAAAACCCCTCAGTTTCAAGTGCAGCAGCTGCAAGATAATGCGCGCCGGCTTCGTTTGCATACCTTGCGGGCACCCGCTCTGCTACGGCTGCTGCCTCCACACAAACAGGTGCGACGTTTGCGGGAAGGGCTACACCAACTTGTTTATTCATTGGCCGGAGGAGTAGTATCGACTTCCCAAATGGTTTCATCCTCCTCATCCTCGTCCGCGCTTTTTATCAATTCCCACTTTTTCCGGAACACACCCCCGAGCCTGACCCACAGAAGGCGCATCAACACGCAGCCGCACATTATTAACACACGCCCGGAACCACACCGTTAACAATGAAGCCCGAGTTAGTAAAGTTTATCAACGATCCCACCATCTTCGGGTCGCACTCCCAGACCATAACGCTGAACAAGGCCACCCTGGAGGTGGCCGTTCTGCCGGGCTACGGCGGGCCGGAGCCCCTGCGCGAGATGAGGAAGAGGCTCAACCAGGACGAGGTGTTCCCCTACCACTACCCGAGCCTCGAGTCCTTCCTCCTGGGCACGTGCAAGTTCTACGGCCTGAGCGAGGCCGGCGGGTTCTGTAAAGCCTGCAAGGCGTCCTACGAGCACGGCTTCGAGCACTGCCTCGAGTCCCACCTCATGATTCCCGTTACCCTGGACTACCTGGAGGACACCTACTTCTTTTTCCTATACAAGGGGGTTCTGTACAGCAAGGATGAGCCCCTGGTGAACAGGGACAACCTGGACTTCTGGGACCCGAAGGGAACCCTCGAGACGGGCACCTACGTCTGCCCCTGCTGCCCGGCCCTGGTGTGGGATGCGGACGGCAGGCCGGGGTTCGACTCGGAGTCTCACATGAAGGTGCCGGCCGATGAGTTCTACACCCATCTCTACACTCTGCACAACACCACCTTCACCAACGAGTTTCTGAAGCTGGAGCTCAAGTCCCTCTCCTACAAGACTGTCAGGAACTACTTGCTGGGTGACCGGTCCCCGGAAATGAGCAAGGATGAGTTCATGAATCTGGTCCAAACTTCACTACGCTCAATGCAACTTTTGAACGCGAACAAGCACTCTACAGAATACAAAGCATTCAAGGAGCGGGAGCAATTTCATAGAGAAGAAGTAAACGCATCGATTATAATCACTCATGAAGCTGTCAAAGGGTTTTTGATTACTCACGGGCTTCCACGGGAAGACCACAGCTCCTTCATCAACACAGTAAGGCGTTATGCCATTTTTTTTCCAAAAATGGAACCAATGTTGAATTTATTCAAGAAACCTCCCTCTTTTTTTTTTTTACCCAACAGCTCAAAAACTCACCGGACTCCTCCTCCTCACCCTCACAGGTGTGTTTTGGTTGTAATCATTATTATACGGGTGACTCATTGCTGGATTTGGAAAAAAAAAAACTCTTATGGTTTTTCCCACAGATTACCACAGAAGATATACTATGAGAAGAAAAGGAAAACAAGCAAGGACTTGAAGGAAAAAAATTAATTTTATTTTTTTTTTACCACAATAAACAATCAAAAACCAGAAAATTGTCTGATTAATCCTTTGAATCCTTCCATGGTGTGCACACCCGTGCCTTGAGCTGATGATGACACAACGGCAAATTCGCTCTCAATGCAAACGCCGTGTGTGGCCCAATTCACAGAACTGATAACATCGCTCATGCAGGTCAGGGCCCTTTTTAGCTTGGCCATTAGTGTTTCGTTTTTGAGGATGCCCTGGAGCTCTCGCTCGTCGTTATTGACCGTAATGCGCTTTAGCTGTGCCTTGTCCGAGGGCTCGAGCTCCAGGAGCGCTTTAGCAGCGGCCAGCATGCCCATGACCGCGGGGAAGCCCGGGGAAGAGGTATTGTCTATATCCCTGCCCACCCTGTGTGTGAGGTAGCTTGTGTAACTGTCTTCTAGTCTGCGGGTGACGAGGAACCCGCCTATCAGAGGGGCTGAGGTACTGTTGTCTCCAAACACAGTTCGCACCCGGCGCTTTGTGGAAGCGCCAATCTGTGCCTTGGACTCGTCGAGGGTGGGCAGCTCGACTGTGAAGCAGCTGCCCTTTCGCAGCACGTCGATGCCAGTGTTGATGACCCTATAGGGTTGGTTCGAGATGAAAGCTAGGGGTATGGGGTCTGAGAGGGCGGTCTGATCAACGGTCAGGCATATCTGTTTGTTGGACAGGTCTCCCGGGGAACCGTGCACGCTCGGCTGGAAGCCGCTCTGCTCGAGGGGGCCGAATATGCCGGAGGGTATGGAAATGTTATTCTTATTGATCGAGCCCAGGTTTCTGACCACCGTGTTGTACTGCATGGACGTTTCGTTGCGCGCCAGCCATTTCTGGCTTATGTGGCTGTTTATGAACTCCGCCATCGCTCGCAGATGGAGAGTCTGCAGTCTGCTATCTGGCAATCCTTGCCCGTGCACGTTAGTAGGGTCAGTATACACATTAATAGCGTGTCATCCACCAGGCCCCTCATCTGAGCGTGGAACGACACTATCTCGCCGGGGTGGGGGCGCCCTATGGACTGGGTGTACCAGGGTATCCACTGCTGGAGCACCCACTCCGTGTACGAAGAGCCGGGGAGTTTGTCTGGGGCGAGCTTGATGTTCAGCCCCTCAAGGGTCAGCGCGTAGTCCAGCCACGGGGGGGGATTCCCGTTGGCCGCAATCGTGAGTATGCAGTCCAGGGGCATTAGGTTGGGGCGTAGCAGAGCTCCACTCTCTTTTTGAAGCAGACCAGATGCGGTTCGAAGAACGAGCCCTCGCCCGGCGCTCGGGCGAAGCTCACGCTCTCCAGCCATAGGCGGTCCCTGTGCGTGACTCTGGAGCAGGCGACGTATGCCGAGGCCTTTATAGCGCTCCTTATGAACTCCTTGGGGGGTGGACAGTATATCACGCCCTCGGTGAGGGTGGCCCCCTGGGCAGAGTAAGTGTTTATCCCCATGATGGGGTATAAGGGGAAGAAGCTCGTGCACCAGCCTCCCTCGCAGTGCTTGACCATGGGTACCACGGTGGAGACTGTGGTCTCCCTCTCCTCGCTGAAGTAGAGGCAGGTGACCTTGTCTCCGGACACCTCCTCGACCACGCACGAGCCGACCCCCTCCTTGTCGTACATGTGGAGTATGGCCACGGGGCAGCCCTGGAAGATCTCCTGCACGCCCGCGTTTGTGCTGTCAAAGTACTTGGGGTAGGTGGCGCACAGCCTCGCCAGGGCCTGGGCCTTGGACATCCGCTCCGAGCTGCCGTGCTCGCAGCGGACCATGAGCGGAGTCAGCTTGTAGCGGCGGCCCGGGTGGGCCTCTGCGCAGGACTTGTTGTAGTCGTTCCTGCGCTTGTTGCTGTTGAATATGCGCGTGAGGGTGGGCTGGAAGTTCGGGTTGGTCGCCTCGTCCGGCCCCAGGCACCTGGAGTTCAGGATCCTGACCGCCTCGCCCGAGACCAGGTTGAACTGGAAGAGCCTTATGGACTCCGCGAACTGGCTGTCCCTGGACTGCCTGTAGTTCACCAGCAGGCTCGTGGAGTGGCTCAGGGTGTCCTCGAAGGTGGGCGACTCCCAGAGCCAGGGCCTCTCGGGGTTCGACAGTTGGGAGATGCTCCCGGTGAGCACCAGGTGGTAGCCCTGGTGGGGCAGCGAGAATATCCCGCACACGGACATCACCTTGAGGAAATCTATGGCCGACATGATTCCGTACTCGTCTATGAGCAGCATGGGCCTGCCGATGATGTTGGGCGCCATCGACGAGCTCCGGCTCACGCTCCCGCGCACGTACTCCATGCAGGTGTGGCAGCGCATGGACAGAGTCTCGCACGTGTGCGTCGGCGTCCGGAGGGAGACGGCTATGCTAGTCGAGTGGTTCCTGATGTCGGTGAAGTGGTTGATTGTGTTCCTGTGCTTGGCGTAGTACGCCTCCAGGAACTTGGGGAGGGTGGGCGCGTTGAGCATGTCCTTGTTGTTAATCCCCATCATGCTCTGGTAGGTGCCTATCCGCGGGAACGACACGTTGCTCCTCAGCACGGTGCTCGCCACCTGTGTGGTTGCCGAGAGGCACATGCTGCCCCCGAGCCCGAGGTTCTGGAACCGGGAGGTGAGCTTAGCCACGCAGTGGGTCTTCCCGCAACCCGCGTCTCCCGAGAGGAGTATCACGGTGGGCTTGGAGGTGCTGAACCATGCCAGCAGGTTTCCCCTCACCCACTCGTCCTGAATGAAATCCCCGTGCCTGATCAGAGGAGGAGGTGAACCCATGCCGGTTTCCTCGGCATGAACCGGTTGGAGGGCTTGATGGCGCACAGCGCCTGCTTGATGTCCCTGGAGAATTCCTTCTCCTCGGCGGTGCGCCCCTTGAAGCACGTTGACCTGAGAAACAGCTTGATGGTCTGGCCCAAAGAGTACAAATCCGCGGATTTATCTGCGTGTAAAGTGGCCGCGGAGACCATGACCTCAGGTGCGGTGAATCCGTTGGTGCCGCGGGTGAAGAGCACCGGGGTGTGCTGGTAGAGTGCCAGGTTGAAGTCGCCCAGCACCCAGCTGTAGTCAAACTTCACGAAGATGTTCTCTGGCTTGATGTCAAAGTGCACGATGAAGAGGTTGTGCACGTAGCAGAGGCCCGGCCACAGCTCCCCGTAGATGTGCTTCAGGACGCAGGGAACGGTGGAAAACTTTAGGGATGAGGTGTTGCCCATGTAGAGGGGCATTATTGCCACCATGTCCCAGGGACTGATCTGGTGAACGCCGAAGGTCTTCACCACAGAGGGGTGGTTGAAGAGCATGGTCATCGAGGCCTCTGCCAGCATTTTGGAAAAGTAGTCGTGATTTTTGTACTCGTCCTTATCGCACGCCCTCAGGCGCTTGAGGCAGAGCAGCGTGTGACCCAGACTCGCGGCGTAGATGCGGGACACCATCCCGCCACCCGGCCTGCAACCTCTCGCTCACGTTTATCGGGCCGAACCTCGAGTGTATCACGCTGCCCGGGAAAGTGTCTAGATCCCCGGGCGGCTGGTCACTTCTTGCGCTTATTGGACTGCGAGACATCGTCGCTGCTGCTGCTGGCGTAGTCGACTAGCTTCTTGGCTCTGCTCGCCACATTTGGCTTGATTGTTTTGGTGTACTCGCTCTTATAGGGAGCCTCTCTGAACCTGTTTTTCAGGTACTCGCTTGAGCGGTCAGTCTGATTGGTGAACATGGAGAGGGCGTTAATCAGAAGTGCCCCCTGCGCCCTTTGCTGGGCGTGGGTCACTCTGCTTTTCAGCCTGAGCCCTGTCTCTTGCTCATACAGCTTGAGGACAAGCAGGTAGAGGGAGGCGGTGTTGTGAGCGTAGAGTTTCCAAAAAAAATATGAACTGTAGGTGACTCCCTCGGGCGGGCTGAAGTGAGTCAGGGTCCAGAGCGGGCGATTGATCAGTGCCAGGGGGGCTAGGGCGTAAACGTTGAAAGCGCTGTTGGCCCTCCCTCCCGATATGAACCTCAGGCAGGTGGAGGGCCGGTTCTCAACGTCCTCCAGGTACATGCTCAGGAAGCACTCGGCGAAGCCCACCGCCTGGAAGAGCTGCTCGTTGGCCGTCAGCGGAAGCTCCACGCAGGGGCCCCTCTCAGGTGAGGCCTCGGGGGCGGGCGCCGTTGGTCCGGACTGGGATTCGCTGTACTTGGCCTGCCAGTCCCTGACCGTCACCTCGAGCATCGAGGCCTTGGTCCTCCAGGCGTTCACCCGCACGCTCTCTTCCCCGCTGCAGAAGGCCTCCTGTTCGGCCAGCAGTCTGGACTTGTCCTCGCAGTCCCGCTCGAGGAGCTCCACGCGATCCCGCAAATTTTGATTAGACATACTTAAACGCATGTTTTCCTCCCTCAGGAGGTTGTTGGTGCTCTCCAGACCGTTGATCTTCACCTGGAGATCCTGCGTCTGCCTGTAGACCAGAGGCACCACCGTGTGCTTGTAACCGCTCATCATGAAGCTTGTGTGCACATTCAAGAACCCCGTGGAGGGCCAGAAGGTGGACTGGGGATACTTCACTCCAAGCCTCCTTGGGTGGGAGTTTAATACGGAGATATCCCACATGTCGGCCCCCGTGTGGGGCCTGAGGGCAAACCTGGAGGGGCCGCTCTCGCTGCGCAGGAACACGGTCGGCGTTTGGCTGAGGGCCAACGACAGCCTGACCCTCTTCAACAACGTGCCCTTCTCCAACAGGCACGTCTCCGTGGCAGACCCTGAGGACGGCACCCCCACGGACAACCCTCCGATGCTGGACCAGCTGGGCTCGGCCGACCAGATCAGCTCCTCGGAGAGCGTGGACATGCTCTGCAAGTGGAACGGGCACGTCGAGCGCCTGGTGAGCGCAGCGCCGGGGGCCTTTGCCGAGGCCTGGCGCCTCCTGCTGCTCTGCTCCTGCGCCCCACTCCAGTTCACGGAGAAGCTGAAGCTCCTCACGCAGCAGATGGCCTACTACAACGTGCCGCTGAGCGTGATCGAGGCCCTCAGCGGGCAGAGGACTCTCCACTTCACCGCGGGTCTGGACTCCCTGGGGGTGGTCATGTACACCAACGGCCAGTACGACATTTACAGGGCAAACCTGAGGGCTCCGGGAGGTCCGGACATCGGGCCCTGCGCCAAGCCGGTTCCGGAGGTCATCTCGGACACCAAGGCGCTCCCAATCCTGTGCACGGTGGAGGTGAGGCGGCGCAAGATCCTAGACATGGTGCTGGTGGACGTGCTGGTGCCGGTCTCGGCCACGGGTTGGTACCGGCAGCGGACCCGGTGGTCGGTCGCGGCGTTGTACCTGGCCAACCTGACTCTGGGTTGCGGCAAAGCCTACATTAAAGTGCTGAAGGCGCTGACGATTGTTGAAAAGAGGGGGGTTCGCTACCTGTCAAACGGCAAACCCCTGACGTGAGGCTGAGTGAGCGGCCATGGGTTCGCGCTCGGCGGACCCCGTCGCCAGGGCGATAAGCTACGTGGACAACTGTTATGTTCTCGCGCAGCAGAGGATCTCCGCGATCTACAGGTTCGGCGACGTTAACACGTGTAGGAAGTATGCCACCATTCTGTTGCACATTCTCAGGAAAACGGGCGAGGACATGGGCAGGTTCAGGGACAGGACCAGGGACAGCCCCCCTCGCTCCGCGCCGGACGAGAACCTGTCGAGCAGCCAGATTGTTGCCCTGCGCTTAGCCCTGGGGGTTCTCATGGACGAAACCGAGTTCCCGGTGGACGACACAGACCGGATGTACGCCCTGAGCAAACACATCAAAGACCTGGCCGAGCTCCTCCACCTGGAGACCCTGAGGCCGCGCGAGACCAGGCTCGCCATAAAGACCAACAATGACTTGATAAACGACATCAGCGTGTGCGCGGCCGAGGTCATAGCCTTCGCACAGAAAACGCTGCAGGTCATACAGAGCGGGTCCATCGCTCACCCGCTGGGGCCCCTGCCCACCAGGAACAGGCAGTCTGAAGCGCTGAGCCCGAGGGGATTCATGGCGAACGCCACCCTGGTAGGTAACATCATAGTGCCGGGCCTGTTCACCAGGTTCGTGACCCTGCTGAAGAGCAACAACAACAGGGCAAACACCACCAGCCTCGAGGCCCTGCCGGATCAGCTCTTTGTGAAGGTGCGCGCCCTGATCGCCGACTACGCCTCGGAGATAGCCAAGTACGAGATCAAGCCCCAGCAGCTGGGACTGGGCGACTTGGAAAAGCAGGTGTGGGACAAGGTGGCACCGCAGCCGAACCTCGCGCTCAACCAGTTGCCGCCGGCTCAGACCAGGTACGCGCAGGTGACGGAGAAAATGATCTTCACCGATGAGCTGATCGAGCTCCGCGAGCTGATGGCGGATCCCCGGAACGAGCAGAAGGTGGCCGACCGGATGGTCGAACTGGTGATCAACGGCGGTGTGGTCCTCACGGGGTTCCAGGCCTCGAGCATGAAGGACGCCTTCACGGAACTGATCTACTTGCTGGCCACGGAGCGGGTGAAGACCGAGAGTCACAACTTCACGATAGCGCAGCTCAAGCAGCTCGTGACCGCGCTTCTTACGGTCGTTGCGGGCTGGCTGCAGGACCTGGATAACATCTGCGAGACCCTGGGGAGGGAGGTGTACCAGATCATCGAGCTGACGAGGACCACCTCCGCGGCCAACCAGCAGGCGGGCAGCGAGCTCAACCTCCTGAAGAACAACCAGCAGGCGCTCCAGATAGAGAACATCAAACTCGTGCAGTACGTGCACAGCATCGAGAAATTGGCCGAGTCCCAGCGCAACGACCTGAAGCGGGCCGAGGACAGGGTCAAAGATCTCAACGCCCAGGTGGTGACCGAGGTGAAAAACCGAGACGCCCTCAACAAGGAGCTGAACAACATGAAATCCTTCCTGGACTCAGTCTCTCAAAATTTGAACAAGAGGGATCTGGAGGTGAGGAGTTTTCTTTTTGAGCCGGCCGGCCGGCCGCCCAGTGTTTCGACTAGTTTACCTACCTCTTTTTCCATTTCAGCTCATAGTGTCGAACAAACAACATGAAGGCTTACAGGCAAACCTCAACACCTCTGAGAGGGCACGGACCCAGCTGCTCAAGGAGAAACAGGACCTGGAGAGCAAGGTGGTCGCACTGAACCAGCTCCAGGGCAGACTCCAGGGTATGGAGCAGCTGCAGGACAAGTTCAACAAGCTGGAGGTCGAGTTCAAAAATTCTGAAGAGAAGGTGGGCCAGCTCAGGGCAGTGACCCGGGACCGTGACAAGCTCACGAGGGAACTGGTGACGGCCCAGGCCAAACTCGAAGACTGCATTAAGAGCAAGAATGAGGGTGCCGGTAGAAGAGGGGGAGCGGCGGACTGCATGGAGGAGCTGACCACGGTCAAGAACCAGCTGAGGGCCACGGCCTCGGCCAACAAGGACCTCGAGAAGATCATAGACTCCCTCAGGACATCTGAGCGCAAGCACCTGACCGAGGCCCGTGCCTCCGTCCGGAAGATTGCGCGGCTGGAGCAGATAGCGAGGAGCAACAAGGCCAACCTGTCCTCGGCCAACAAGGAGCTGGACGTCGCTGTGAAGACAGGAGGAGGCAACACGAAGTTCATCGTGAGGAACACTCAGCTGAGCAGGCAGCTGACCGCGCTCAAGGACGCCCTCTCCCTGGAGCGGGCCAATAACCTGAGCCTGTCCAAGGACCTGGCCACCTGCAACCGCAGGGCACCGCCTGCAACAACTCCCTGGCCGAGCTGAGGACCGAGATTCTCCGCCTGCAGACCGAGCTCAAGGAGTCTGTGGCGAAATGCACCGCCGCCGAGAAGAGGGAGACGGCCCTCAGGGAGACCAACATGAAGCAGGCCACCCTGATCACGGAGGAGAGGAGGAGGCAGGCGGAGGGGCCCCTGGACAGGGAAGCCCTCCAGAAGCAGGCCGTGAAGCTGGCGTCCGAGCTCCGGAAGTCCGAGGCCCTCACAGAAACCAACAACAGACTCAAGCGGGACAACAACTCGCTCAGCACCCAGCGGCAGAAGCTCTCGGCCGAACTGCAGAAGGCCAAGGACGATCTCCTGTCGGAGGCCAGCGTCTCGGCCAACCTCAGGAAGGACCTCAAGGAGTGCGATACCGATGGCAAGCGGGTCGCCAAGTCCCTCGGGGATCAGCTGGAGAAGGCCAGGGCTGACCTGCGAAAGGTGACCGACCTCCACGACAAGGCCTCGGACGAGCTTGCGAGGCTCAAGGAGAAGGTCAAGTCCCAGGATAAGGCCCTGGACGAGTGCAAGCGGGCGATACGGAGCACGGACAGAGACGAGGTTTCCGGACTGGTCTCCGAGCGCGCCCTCACCGAGGCGAAGGAGGAGATCACGAGCCTCAAGTCCAAGCTCAGGAAGTCCGAGGACCATGCGGCACAGCTGAGCGCCAAGTCCCTGGACCACACTCACAAAATACACAACCTGGGCGAGGATCTCAAGGGCAGCCGGGCCAAGGTGAAGAGTCTCGAGGACCGGCTCCAGACCCAGGCGCTCAAGATCGCCCAGCACGAGCAGGAGGTGGCGGCGGCCGGGGATAGGCTGGAGATCAAGAGTCTCGAGAGCACCGTGCTCAAGCTGAACAACTCGATCACCACGGATAGGGTGAAGATGAACACGGCCCAGGCAGACATCCAGTCGCTGAGAGACAAGGTGAAGACCCTCGGGGAGCAGCTCATCCGGGAGCAGACCCTGGCCCGGACCCAGACCGAGCTCTGTGCCGAGCTCCAGAGCACCCTCACCCAGGTGGAGAAGCGGGCAGGGGACCTGGAGGCCGAGGCGAACCGCCTGCGAGCGGATCTGGAAAAGTCCGTGGCGGAGGGTGGAGACGTCAAGAGGGAGCTGGACAACGCTCTGGACAAAATCCTCAACTTGACGGAAGACCTCAGGAACCTCCGTGAGACGCACGCCACCCTGGTGCTGGACAACGGCACGCTGCGGGATGAGAGGGAGAGCCTGAACAAAAAACTGAAGTCCAGGAAAAACAAACACGAGAGGACCGAGGTCCAGTTATCGCAGGCCGAGGAGACGGCGCGGAGGCTCAGGGACGACCTGGGCCTGGCGCAGACGGCTGTGGACCAGGCGGAGTCGCTCCTAGTTGACAGGAACGCCGTCATAGTGGACCTGGAGCGCCGGGTCACCGAGCTCACCGAGTCCCGGAACGTGCTCGAGGTGCAGGCCTCCCAGCTGAGGGATAGCGTCCTGGCCCAGGAGACGGCCCTGGTGGCGCAGAGGGAGGCCGTCCAGTTTGCACAGACCCAGGTGGAGGTGCTCCAGCAGACCGCCCAGATGGAGCTCTTACAGCTCAGGCAAATGGCGGAGGTGGAGATAGGCAGCCTCAGGTCCCAGCTCAGGGAATCCTACCTGACTATGGTACAGTCGCCGGCAATCAACATAGACAAGCGCCTCACCAAGCTGACCAGGGACGCCGACGGCACACCGGTGCCCACACCGGAGGCCCTGAACGCGGCCATAGAGCTGGCGGGCGCAGACGACACCAGCAAACTGAACCTGAAGTTGAGCGCAATGATCATGGCGTTTTATTGCAAGGAACAGATAGTCAACCTGATCACCCAAAAGGCTAGACGGTTATCCAGAAAGCGCTCGGCCGTAAAACAGTTGGAGTTGGAAGACGAGACGCCAGGGCCGTCGAGGCAGAGGCAACAGCAAAAGGCCATCGAATACAAAACAGAATCGGAATAAAGGATCCCTTGGAATATTTTTTTTTTGTTTTGATTCAAAAAGTGCATCAATCACATCCCCACCAAAGTGCATCAATCACAACCCCCCCTTCAAAGTGCATCAATCACAGCAAACCAAGTCCAAAATGAATTATACACCATTAACCAAAATGTCATACCATTACTCCTCTACCATTTCCCAAAATTTTATACCATTACCCAAAAGTGTATACCATTACCCAAAACCCGTTGACCATTACCCAAATGTGCACACCATTACCCAAAACCCGTTGACCATTACCCAAAAGTGCACAC
>JARWKJ010000008.1:5000-82500 GCA_029959095.1 Rhinichthys osculus
GGCCGAAACGCGTCGCGAGACAGTTCCTGAATGACACAGACCGTAAAATCTGTAATGGTCGCCATCATATGTGTGGGATGATGTTGCTGAACCAAAAAATAATTTTTCTCGCAGCCCAAACAGGCTAAGAGTTGGTCTGGATAATGTTTCTGAATGATGCAGACTTTAGAAAAATAGAATGGCCACCATCACTAGTGGTGTGGTGATGTTGTTGAGCCACAGATATTTTTTCTCATCGCCCAAACAGGCGTTGAGTTAGTCTGTTTAATGTTTTGAGCTCATGGAATGCCCTTTCCATCTCTTTTCTAACACCTACCCTTCGTGTTTTCTGTGATTCAGCCCTTATTGGAGTACCCCGTGGCAATTTAGCCCTTTTATAATTTTATACATCTCTCTAGACAATATTTGGGTTCATTTTGGTGTCTGTATTTGAAGCGGCCAGAAGCACGATGGACAGTGCACAACCAGATTCAGACCTCAGGTTTGGATCTTGGATCGATTTCCCCTAATCCAGCCCGTGCCTCGGACTCTGGACTTCATTTTGGGCATTGGGATGTTCCTGGAGTGTTTGTGGGTGTATGTATAGAGTTATAAAAATTAGAGATGAATTTTAAAATTAAAAACAACAAAGTTGATAGCAGAAAAACGATTTATGAAGCATATACATGCTGATGGTGTTTAGAGAAAGTGGGAGGGGCCCCGCCCTCGGTATTACTATAAAGTACAGAGGGAATGAGACACCCTAGTCATTCGAACTCGCCTGATGAGAGCCGTAGGATGGCCGAAACGCGTCGCGAGACAGTTCCTGAATGACACAGACCGTAAAATCTGTAATGGTCGCCATCATATGTGTGGGATGATGTTGCTGAACCAAAAAATAATTTTTCTCGCAGCCCAAACAGGCTAAGAGTTGGTCTGGATAATGTTTCTGAATGATGCAGACTTTAGAAAAATAGAATGGCCACCATCACTAGTGGTGTGGTGATGTTGTTGAGCCACAGATATTTTTTCTCATCGCCCAAACAGGCGTTGAGTTAGTCTGTTTAATGTTTTGAGCTCATGGAATGCCCTTTCCATCTCTTTTCTAACACCTACCCTTCGTGTTTTCTGTGATTCAGCCCTTATTGGAGTACCCCGTGGCAATTTAGCCCTTTTATAATTTTATACATCTCTCTAGACAATATTTGGGTTCATTTTGGTGTCTGTATTTGAAGCGGCCAGAAGCACGATGGACAGTGCACAACCAGATTCAGACCTCAGGTTTGGATCTTGGATCGATTTCCCCTAATCCAGCCCGTGCCTCGGACTCTGGACTTCATTTTGGGCATTGGGATGTTCCTGGAGTGTTTGTGGGTGTATGTATAGAGTTATAAAAATTAGAGATGAATTTTAAAATTAAAAACAACAAAGTTGATAGCAGAAAAACGATTTATGAAGCATATACATGCTGATGGTGTTTAGAGAAAGTGGGAGGGGCCCCGCCCTCGGTATTACTATAAAGTACAGAGGGAATGAGACACCCTAGTCATTCGAACTCGCCTGATGAGAGCCGTAGGATGGCCGAAACGCGTCGCGAGACAGTTCCTGAATGACACAGACCGTAAAATCTGTAATGGTCGCCATCATATGTGTGGGATGATGTTGCTGAACCAAAAAATAATTTTTCTCGCAGCCCAAACAGGCTAAGAGTTGGTCTGGATAATGTTTCTGAATGATGCAGACTTTAGAAAAATAGAATGGCCACCATCACTAGTGGTGTGGTGATGTTGTTGAGCCACAGATATTTTTTCTCATCGCCCAAACAGGCGTTGAGTTAGTCTGTTTAATGTTTTGAGCTCATGGAATGCCCTTTCCATCTCTTTTCTAACACCTACCCTTCGTGTTTTCTGTGATTCAGCCCTTATTGGAGTACCCCGTGGCAATTTAGCCCTTTTATAATTTTATACATCTCTCTAGACAATATTTGGGTTCATTTTGGTGTCTGTATTTGAAGCGGCCAGAAGCACGATGGACAGTGCACAACCAGATTCAGACCTCAGGTTTGGATCTTGGATCGATTTCCCCTAATCCAGCCCGTGCCTCGGACTCTGGACTTCATTTTGGGCATTGGGATGTTCCTGGAGTGTTTGTGGGTGTATGTATAGAGTTATAAAAATTAGAGATGAATTTTAAAATTAAAAACAACAAAGTTGATAGCAGAAAAACGATTTATGAAGCATATACATGCTGATGGTGTTTAGAGAAAGTGGGAGGGGCCCCGCCCTCGGTATTACTATAAAGTACAGAGGGAATGAGACACCCTAGTCATTCGAACTCGCCTGATGAGAGCCGTAGGATGGCCGAAACGCGTCGCGAGACAGTTCCTGAATGACACAGACCGTAAAATCTGTAATGGTCGCCATCATATGTGTGGGATGATGTTGCTGAACCAAAAAATAATTTTTCTCGCAGCCCAAACAGGCTAAGAGTTGGTCTGGATAATGTTTCTGAATGATGCAGACTTTAGAAAAATAGAATGGCCACCATCACTAGTGGTGTGGTGATGTTGTTGAGCCACAGATATTTTTTCTCATCGCCCAAACAGGCGTTGAGTTAGTCTGTTTAATGTTTTGAGCTCATGGAATGCCCTTTCCATCTCTTTTCTAACACCTACCCTTCGTGTTTTCTGTGATTCAGCCCTTATTGGAGTACCCCGTGGCAATTTAGCCCTTTTATAATTTTATACATCTCTCTAGACAATATTTGGGTTCATTTTGGTGTCTGTATTTGAAGCGGCCAGAAGCACGATGGACAGTGCACAACCAGATTCAGACCTCAGGTTTGGATCTTGGATCGATTTCCCCTAATCCAGCCCGTGCCTCGGACTCTGGACTTCATTTTGGGCATTGGGATGTTCCTGGAGTGTTTGTGGGTGTATGTATAGAGTTATAAAAATTAGAGATGAATTTTAAAATTAAAAACAACAAAGTTGATAGCAGAAAAACGATTTATGAAGCATATACATGCTGATGGTGTTTAGAGAAAGTGGGAGGGGCCCCGCCCTCGGTATTACTATAAAGTACAGAGGGAATGAGACACCCTAGTCATTCGAACTCGCCTGATGAGAGCCGTAGGATGGCCGAAACGCGTCGCGAGACAGTTCCTGAATGACACAGACCGTAAAATCTGTAATGGTCGCCATCATATGTGTGGGATGATGTTGCTGAACCAAAAAATAATTTTTCTCGCAGCCCAAACAGGCTAAGAGTTGGTCTGGATAATGTTTCTGAATGATGCAGACTTTAGAAAAATAGAATGGCCACCATCACTAGTGGTGTGGTGATGTTGTTGAGCCACAGATATTTTTTCTCATCGCCCAAACAGGCGTTGAGTTAGTCTGTTTAATGTTTTGAGCTCATGGAATGCCCTTTCCATCTCTTTTCTAACACCTACCCTTCGTGTTTTCTGTGATTCAGCCCTTATTGGAGTACCCCGTGGCAATTTAGCCCTTTTATAATTTTATACATCTCTCTAGACAATATTTGGGTTCATTTTGGTGTCTGTATTTGAAGCGGCCAGAAGCACGATGGACAGTGCACAACCAGATTCAGACCTCAGGTTTGGATCTTGGATCGATTTCCCCTAATCCAGCCCGTGCCTCGGACTCTGGACTTCATTTTGGGCATTGGGATGTTCCTGGAGTGTTTGTGGGTGTATGTATAGAGTTATAAAAATTAGAGATGAATTTTAAAATTAAAAACAACAAAGTTGATAGCAGAAAAACGATTTATGAAGCATATACATGCTGATGGTGTTTAGAGAAAGTGGGAGGGGCCCCGCCCTCGGTATTACTATAAAGTACAGAGGGAATGAGACACCCTAGTCATTCGAACTCGCCTGATGAGAGCCGTAGGATGGCCGAAACGCGTCGCGAGACAGTTCCTGAATGACACAGACCGTAAAATCTGTAATGGTCGCCATCATATGTGTGGGATGATGTTGCTGAACCAAAAAATAATTTTTCTCGCAGCCCAAACAGGCTAAGAGTTGGTCTGGATAATGTTTCTGAATGATGCAGACTTTAGAAAAATAGAATGGCCACCATCACTAGTGGTGTGGTGATGTTGTTGAGCCACAGATATTTTTTCTCATCGCCCAAACAGGCGTTGAGTTAGTCTGTTTAATGTTTTGAGCTCATGGAATGCCCTTTCCATCTCTTTTCTAACACCTACCCTTCGTGTTTTCTGTGATTCAGCCCTTATTGGAGTACCCCGTGGCAATTTAGCCCTTTTATAATTTTATACATCTCTCTAGACAATATTTGGGTTCATTTTGGTGTCTGTATTTGAAGCGGCCAGAAGCACGATGGACAGTGCACAACCAGATTCAGACCTCAGGTTTGGATCTTGGATCGATTTCCCCTAATCCAGCCCGTGCCTCGGACTCTGGACTTCATTTTGGGCATTGGGATGTTCCTGGAGTGTTTGTGGGTGTATGTATAGAGTTATAAAAATTAGAGATGAATTTTAAAATTAAAAACAACAAAGTTGATAGCAGAAAAACGATTTATGAAGCATATACATGCTGATGGTGTTTAGAGAAAGTGGGAGGGGCCCCGCCCTCGGTATTACTATAAAGTACAGAGGGAATGAGACACCCTAGTCATTCGAACTCGCCTGATGAGAGCCGTAGGATGGCCGAAACGCGTCGCGAGACAGTTCCTGAATGACACAGACCGTAAAATCTGTAATGGTCGCCATCATATGTGTGGGATGATGTTGCTGAACCAAAAAATAATTTTTCTCGCAGCCCAAACAGGCTAAGAGTTGGTCTGGATAATGTTTCTGAATGATGCAGACTTTAGAAAAATAGAATGGCCACCATCACTAGTGGTGTGGTGATGTTGTTGAGCCACAGATATTTTTTCTCATCGCCCAAACAGGCGTTGAGTTAGTCTGTTTAATGTTTTGAGCTCATGGAATGCCCTTTCCATCTCTTTTCTAACACCTACCCTTCGTGTTTTCTGTGATTCAGCCCTTATTGGAGTACCCCGTGGCAATTTAGCCCTTTTATAATTTTATACATCTCTCTAGACAATATTTGGGTTCATTTTGGTGTCTGTATTTGAAGCGGCCAGAAGCACGATGGACAGTGCACAACCAGATTCAGACCTCAGGTTTGGATCTTGGATCGATTTCCCCTAACCCTAACCCTAACCCTAACCCTAACCCTAACCTAACCCTAACCCTAACTCTAACTCTAACCCTAACCCTAACCCTAACCTAACCCTAACCCTAACCCTAACCCTAACCCTAACCCTACTCTACCCCTGGGACTCTACCCCTGGGACTCTACCCCTGGGACTCTACCCCTGGGACTCTACCCCTGGGACTCTACCCCTGGGACTCTACCCCTGGGACTCTACCCCTGGGACTCTACCCCTGGGACTCTACCCCTGGGACTCTACCCCTGGGACTCTACCCCTGGGACTCTACCCCTGGGACTCTACCCCTGGGACTCTACCCCTGGGACTCTACCCCTGGGACTCTACCCCTGGGACTCTACCCCTGGGACTCTACCCCTGGGACTCTACCCCTGGGACTCTACCCCTGGGACTCTACCCCTGGGACTCTACCCCTGGGACTCTACCCCTGGGACTCTACCCCTGGGACTCTACCCCTGGGACTCTACCCCTGGGACTCTACCCCTGGGACTCTACCCCTGGGACTCTACCCCTGGGACTCTACCCCTGGGACTCTACCCCTGGGACTCTACCCCTGGGACTCTACCCCTGGGACTCTACCCCTGGGACTCTACCCCTGGGACTCTACCCCTGGGACTCTACCCCTGGGACTCTACCCCTGGGACTCTACCCCTGGGACTCTACCCCTGGGACTCTACCCCTGGGACTCTACCCCTGGGACTCTACCCCTGGGACTCTACCCCTGGGACTCTACCCCTGGGACTCTACCCCTGGGACTCTACCCCTGGGACTCTACCCCTGGGACTCTACCCCTGGGACTCTACCCCTGGGACTCTACCCCTGGGACTCTACCCCTGGGACTCTACCCCTGGGACTCTACCCCTGGGACTCTACCCCTGGGACTCTACCCCTGGGACTCTACCCCTGGGACTCTACCCCTGGGACTCTACCCCTGGGACTCTACCCCTGGGACTCTACCCCTGGGACTCTACCCCTGGGACTCTACCCCTGGGACTCTACCCCTGGGACTCTACCCCTGGGACTCTACCCCTGGGACTCTACCCCTGGGACTCTACCCCTGGGACTCTACCCCTGGGACTCTACCCCTGGGACTCTACCCCTGGGACTCTACCCCTGGGACTCTACCCCTGGGACTCTACCCCTGGGACTCTACCCCTGGGACTCTACCCCTGGGACTCTACCCCTGGGACTCTACCCCTGGGACTCTACCCCTGGGACTCTACCCCTGGGACTCTACCCCTGGGACTCTACCCCTGGGACTCTACCCCTGGGACTCTACCCCTGGGACTCTACCCCTGGGACTCTACCCCTGGGACTCTACCCCTGGGACTCTACCCCTGGGACTCTACCCCTGGGACTCTACCCCTGGGACTCTACCCCTGGGACTCTACCCCTTATTTTATTTTTTTATATATACATTTTTTTTCTCAATACAAATTGTTAAACACTTTTACAAAAAAACATTAAAAGTCAATCAACAGCATAAATACAAAACATTAACTTCTATACAAAAGGGTAAAAAGGAGCATGTTACATGTAAACTTAAACGGGAATACAAAACTGTACAAAGTGAAACCACAAAAAAAGTTGAAAGTATTATGAATAAAGAGGTAAAGGAGAATGTAGGGCCAAGGCACAGTCGATAAAAGGATAGGGGATCTTTGGTAAATGGGCCAGGCAGAACCCAGGGGACAACCAACTCAGATGGAGCCATTAGAGATGGGGACCTGGGCAGAGGCAAAGACCCAAGGCAAGACCACTGCACTGCAGGGCAGTAACTGCCCATGGTGGAGCTGATAGATCGACAGAGTGACAGTTAAGTCCGGGGCTTGGCACAAAGACAGAGAATCAACACCTAGGCGGAGCTGGTAATCTGGAAGCCAAAGGCGGATCCAAGGTGCAAATGGTGGGTAATGAAGGAAGACCCAAAGGGCTGAAACGAGCAAGCGGACACAGGCCGCATTAAACAGATAACATGGGTAGAGCAGGTGGGAGGAGCAGCATCAATGAGAGGCTTCATGCTGAGTGGGAAGGACATCAGACTGGACTGTCTAAACAGCTGGAGGGACCGGCCAACACAGGATAATGGGAACATAAAATAAACCAAAACAGATTATAAACCTGACAAGTACTTAAAGTAATTTTGAAAATTTAAAAAAAGGGTTAGGATTTACAAATGGGGTATTACAAATTACGTTGTTATATTTTAAACCCGACTAATGTGACCCACAGTTTTATCCTTATAATGATATATTTTTTTCTTAAGAAACCCCAAAATCGTCATCTCTCGTTAATTTCTTTATTTTATACCCAAAAAGTTTCTCCTTTAAGTTTTCCTCTTTTCTTGATGAATTTACCTCTCGTTTCATCCCTCAGACTTATAACAACAAAACAATTTTTAATGTATTATGAAGAACTATTTAAAGATATTTAGCCGTGTTATTGTTCTTTTTTCCTGTGTATAAATATCATATTATGATGTACACAAACCAATGATCTTTATGTTTTCTGTTTTGTCATTATGATTGTTCATTGTTAGATACAATGGTATCTTTCCATGATCTGTTTCTTTATGTAATAAGTTTAAATTATATGAGTGACTGGTGCACTAACACTTCGTAACATCAGTAACTCGACAGCACAACTTAGAACAGTTTTCCTCGGCGTTTGTAATGCCTGGGACTCTTTAAAATGGTTTCAAGTCAAAAAAAGATTTTGAAATATGTTATATCTAGCATTTGTTATGAAGCTATGGGCTATCTTACCTAGCAAGCATACTGGAAGCATTCATATGCCTATATAAATACGCCGAAATTTTTGCTGTTACGACAGAGGTTAGAATGAGGAAGTAAACAAAGGAACTGCGTCAGACAGAAGGGCTGGTTTATGATCACGTTGGAACACGTGAGATGATTGACAGCTGTACAGTGAATGAGATCGCGCTGATATCACACACTGACGCAATTCAGGAAGAAGAGACACAGAGCTCGCAGTGTTCACTGTTTGAACTCTTCAATCGCATATTTCAGTGAAAAACGGAATAGAAATGTTATTCTGCATCGACGAAATATTTTACAAACATCCGATAATTTATCATTATTTCTCCAAATATGCGCACCATTGGACTAAAAGCCCTGGCGGATGCTGTATATTGCATGTATGTGAACACGAATAAACCGGAAAAGACGTGAATGAATGCTTTATGAGTGATGATTTCTATTCAAAATAACGAACGTTACAGATTCATTATTTTGCACTCCTGGCATGAATTAAGAAATTAATGTCACTGCAAACCAGTTTAATCATAAACAGTGGTCAAATATCGAAGCTGTAGTCTTTAATCTTTCTAATGATGCTGAGTTTGACCAGATAAGGCAAGTGTGTGATGTTTAAATGAGTAGATCACTATCACCTGAGTATTAATCACCACACACCTGCACGTCATCAGACCCTCTTCACAGTCTGTATTAAAGCATTCATCAACCAAAGTCACATTGTCTGGTCTCGTTTGTAGATGTTCAGACTCTCTTCAAGACAAACTAACCTGCTATCCAGCAATCTCTCCTTGAACCCCAGCGATCTGTCTCCAGCAATCACTCCATTCCTCATCTCAAGCTCCTGATATCTCCTTACGATCTCCAGCGATCTCTCCGTCCCTCTCCTAAAGCATCAGAGATCCATCTATTACCTTCTCTATCACTCATCACCACCAGTGAGGACAGTCTATTGGTATTTCCATCATCCACCTTCCAGCACTGTCATCCATTTCCTTCTACTGTTCTGACTTATCATCTGTTATACCAATAAACCTGTTTATCATCAATTCACCTGTTTACTCTGGAGTCTGTTCCGTAACACATAAGTCCCACCCAAGTCAAACACAAGTCCCACCCACCAGTTGAACGTTGAAATCCAACGGTTGAACACTTAAAAAGAAAGTTCTCCACATTTCCAGAAGTTCATGAAAATGAATGAAGTACCCAGAGAACCCGATAGTCATCCCATCAGGGGGGAGAAAAGAATTCAAACAGGCTGAATGAAATAGCAGCATCAGACACAAACAAATGAGCACAACAGCATAGAGAAGAATCACAAAGCAGAAAAGGGCATAGTAAGACAGACACTAATGCTAACATACAGAAGACAGTCAGGGAATAAAAACAAGTACATAAATATACAAAATACACAAATAGTAAAGACAAAACATTTGATGCAGTACATTTCAACACAAAAATAGAACAGTTTTGGGAAAATAGGAATGTGCATAAAATAGTAAATTGGACAGGGACATAGAACAGTGTAAAGGCTAATAAGGTAAGGAGCATAAATGAAAGATGGATGGAAGACATTAAATCATAAACAAAAAAAAACAATAGGCTTAGAAAAAAAAGGCAAAGACAAGAGATAGGAATAAAATAAATACAAAGATGGGAAAATGCACAAATACAAAAGGGCCATTGTGACAATAGACAAACAAGTCTTAAATTGGATACATGAGGTGATGTGAAGGCATAAATACAACAGCAGCAATTTCAGGACTATGGTGTTGTACAAAGCAAATTACTTATACAGCTTTATAAAGTACAAATAATAAAGGCATTAATGTAGTGAAGATTTGCAGTGACTGCTTGCTGAGAAGGAACATGGCATTCTTGTACAAGTACACACACTCTCAACAGTAACATTTGTTTAAGTTGGAGATATGTTGAATTTCAGCCCATAAAAATGCAAGCCCTAAAAATACAATGCATTAAAATGCAAGTATGGTTAATGCAATGTTCTTTTTTTTTTTTTACAATTAGTGTAATTAAGCCAGCTTTTTTGCAATACAACAGGCAATGTAATAAACAAATTAGGTCAATTCATATAGTAAGGCTGTGAAACAAATCGTGATTAATCGCATCCAAAATAAAATTGTTTACATAATATTAGGGTTGTACTGTGTATAATTATTTTGTATATATATATATATACACATACATACACACACACACACACACACACACGCATGTATATAAGGAAAATTTGTTATATATAAATACGCATATATTTCTTAAATATATACATGCGTGTATTTATATAAACATTATATGTAATCCAGGTCTCAGTAAATCCAGTTTAACAGAACGCAGCTAGTGCTGGAAGTCAGCTTTAGGACTCTGAAACAACTAGACAGCTGAAAAACAGCGTGAGGTGCAAAAGGACAGGTTTAATAGAACATTAAGTGCAGAGAAGAGGGCATAAAAAAAAAGAATAAGTCCCGCGTCTCCGCACAAGGAGGGCTTCAGAAGCCATGCAAAATAGAAAAATTAACAAATTGACATTAACAAGCGGTCATCAGTGAACATATTCTTTGAGTTCATTAGGGTGCACATTGATGAATGGATCTCACCTGAACGTTACCGCTCACTACATTTGGGGCGACCCTATGTATCTGAAATCTAACTCACTCAGATGCCTTTATATCCCTAAAAAGCTCCTGCAAAAACACAATCATCAGACAGATCACACACACATGCAGTGCCCATTCCAATCAAGGTTGTGTGAGGATTTCACTGGAACAAGCAAGCAAGCAACTTTATTTATATGGCAATTTTTTTTAAACAACAGACGTTGCCCCAAAGTGCTTTACATAATAATAACAACATGAAAGTCATACAACAAAACAGACATAAATTATTCAAAAGCTAAAGAAAATAAGTTTTTAAATAAGACTTAAAAGTTGTAATCAATGGAGCTGACCTCACATGGAATGGGAGACTATTCCAAAGTTTGGGACCTACCACGGAAAAGCACGATCTCCTTTTGATTTTAAATTACAACGAGGTACCTTTAAAAGTCGTTGATCGGAGGACCTGAGAACTCTAAAAGGAGAGTAAGGAACTATAAGATGACTGATGTACTGGGGGGCAAGGCCTGACAATGCCTTGTAAACAAACAAGAGAATTTTAAATTTGACCGGAAGCCAATGTAGGGATTGCAGTACCGGAGTAATATGTTCTCTCTTTCGCAACCCCGTTAAAAGCCTTGCCGCTGCATTCTGCACTAACTGTAGGCGGACAAGCAGAGTCTGGGGGAGACCGATATATAAAGAATTGCAGTAGTCAAGCTTAGATGTAATAAAAGAATGAACTACAATTTCTAAATCCTCACTAGATAAAAAATGCTTTACTTTAGCAATTGATCTCAGGTTAAAAAAGCTTCCTTTGACAACAGCACCAATTTGTTTCTTAAAGTTAAGTGATGAGACCATGATTACCCCTAAACTCTTTACATGATTCTCAGTCTTTAGGGATAAAGAACCCAAATGATCAGGAAAGCAAGATGAGACGGGAGAGCCTACAATCAAAACCTTAGTTTTACTCTCATTCAATTGGAGAAAGCTGCTGGATAGCCAGAGTTTAATGTCACTGTAACATTCCTGTGCTTTGTCCAACGAACAGGTATTATCTAGCCTCACCGGAAAGTAAAATTGGAGATCGTCTGCATAGCAATGATATGAAATGCTATACTTTCGAAAAACACTGCTTAAAGGAAGCATGTAGAGCGAAAACCGACCCCTGAGGGACACCACAAACTAAAGGGGCACCACAAACTAAAGGGGCCAATGTGGAAGAGAAGTCTCCCAGATTCACAGCAACTGTCCTGCCTTTTAAATACGAAGCAAACCACTGAAGAGTTATACCCTGCACACCAACCCAACACTCCAGGCGATTGAGAAGAATTTCATGATCTATTGTATCGAAGGCAGCGCTCAGATCCAATAAAACCAGAACAACATGTGATCCAGAATCCAACGATAATAATACATCATTAGTGACCTTGAGCAGTGCCGATTCTGTACTATGACAGGTCCTAAAGCCTGACTGGAATATATCTAAAATATTATAAGTATTCAGATACGAATATAACTGTGAATAGACCACTTTCTCTAGAATTTTCTAAATAAAAGGCAATTTAGAAATTGTCCTATAGTTGTGATATACTGTATGATCCAAGTTAGGTTTAACAAGGGATGAAGAATTGCATGTTTAAAACTATTAGGTACCACTCCGTTCATTAGAGAACTGTTAATTATAGCTGTTAGGCTAGAACTCACAGTAGGAAAAAAATCTTTAAAAAGATGAGTAAGTAGAACATCCAGTCTACTGCTACCTCCGTTCATTTTAGAGACAATATCTGCCAGCTGCGCTGGTGAAACTGGTTCAAAGTTAGAAAAAAATATTAGACAGCGCAGGATTAATTAATGAACAGGAAAGTACAGGTACTATTTCACTTCTGATCTTCTCAATTTTTTGAGTAAAATACAATAAAAGAAAATCTTCAAAAGTCTCTTGTGTGGCATCTCTCATAACATTCATTGAGGGGTTTAAAATAGAATCAATTGTGTCAAATAGTACTTTTGGCCGATTTGCATTATCTGAAATTACCTTAGAGTAAAATTTCATTTTTTCCTCTTTTACTACTTTCTGATAATTAGCTAAAGAATTGTTTAATATCTCAGAGGAGACGGAGACAGAGGAAGTTTATCTCTCTTCCACTTCCATTCAGCTTTTCTACATTCTTGTCTAAGAGTGAGAGTTACATTATTTAGCCAAGGTTGAGAGGTTCCCTTGTGTTTCTTTAGTTTAAGAGGGGCAATACAATCTAAAATAGAAGTACATGACTTCATAAAAACATCAACCTGCACTTCAGTATCATCTCCAAAGGCTTTGTCTGTAACATGCGATAAATACAATTCTGAAAAAAGGTTTGCAGTTGTAGAATTAATGGACCTAGCATAGTGTAAAGGCTGAGAAGAGATTGGATGGATTTAGGAACAAACAGCATCAAATACCACTGAATAATGGTCAGAAATGCCTACATCTGAAACTTCCAGGTTTGATACAGAAATACCAAATGATAACAATATCTAATGTATGACCTTTCTTATGAGTAGGACCAGTAACATGTGCCAGTGTGGAGGGATGAGTTGATAATGTGTGTGAGAGCTGGTAGAAGTGTGGGAGAGATGGCTTGTAGAAGGTGTGAGGGGATGGGGTCTAGAGGGCAGGTGGTAGGATGACTGGAGAGGAGAAGTTTAGATACTTCTTCCTCGGTTAGTGGAGTGAAGGAGGAGAGAAGGTTATTGGCTGTGGGAGAGGTTAGTCTGGGTTCCTGTGCTGAGAACTGACTGCTGATAGTCAAGTCAAGTCACATTTATTTATATAGCGCTTTTCACAATACAGATTGCATCAAAGCAGCTTCACAGTGATAACATGAAAGTAGTACAACACAGTTCAATAATATTGTTGAATATTAAATATCCCCAACTAAGCAAGCCAAAAGCAAGGCGACAGTGGCAAGGAACCAAAACTCCATCAGATTGGATGGAGAAAAAAACCTTGGGAGAACCCAGGCTAGTCAGGGGCCAGTTCTCCTCTGGCTAACAATCATAGGGTTTCAAAGAAGCTTTACAGTAAGTGCATATCAGAAAGTACCTGGAAAAAATACATTTAGTTAATCATGTAATATTAAGGGGATAACATATCGCCGGCGTTGAGTCGTCTCTTCGCAGGCGTTGAGTCGTCTCTTCACAGAAGACATTGCTGAGGCTTGACGCTTACTCCGTTGCTCCGGCGAATTACTTCATTAATCCGTGTTTTTTGCTTTACCACGCATTTATAAGCAAGCACTTTCTATTTTTATATCATGTGAACTTATCCACGAAACTATTCCTTATAAAAAACAATTAGATTGCTTTGATATCGCTACTTATATCCAACCTTTCGATTCTCGGCTACTAGCCTTTAGCCCGCTAACATTTCACGCGTGGCCTCGGCCGTCTAATATTACACCCTTTCACTGAAAGGACACGGGTTATATTTGACATTGCAGTCCTAAATTAGTACTGATAGTTGTAGTATCACTGCTAATTTACAGCTCATTTGTTATAATGGCGAACATATCGGATGCGTGTCTAACTTTACCTCTGAGTGCAGGTGAGGACACTTTCGAGCTATTCTCGGTGAATCTGGAGCTGGAATCCGTGGAGAAACAGATCCGTGGTCTGCTGGAAAAGCAAGCCGAGCTGTTGGATCGGCGATCAGCACTTGAAGCAGCACGCGCCGATGCTCACAGGTTAGTGGTTAGTAACTCTTTAACTCCGAGTTCGTCTACTCCGTGTGTTTCTCTGTCCAGAAGGACGCGATCATCTCGGGCTTCATTTACTCCGGCACCGACACAACACAATGGACCATGGATCACGCAGCGGAAGACGCGAGCCAGGACCAGAGCTACTCCTCCGCCCCTCCCGGTCTTCGAGATCTCCACTCGGAACCGCTTCTCCCCTCTTCGCGAGTCGAAACGCGACGACGCCGTGATCATCGGCACGTCCATGGTCCGCCATGTCCGTGCTACCTCAGGTAAGGGTAAGGTGCGCTCTCACTGCTTTCCTGGTGCTCGTGTTCTTGATATCGCTGCACAGGTTCCCGAAATCCTGACCGGGGACGAGCGCGTCGGAGCTGTGGTGCTGCATGCGGGAGGGAGCGACATCAGGCTGCGGCAGACGGAGGTTCTGAAGAGGGACTACATGAGCCTGATCGAGACAGTACGCAACACAGCGCCTGAGGCAACGATCATCGTGTCTGGACCGCTTCCCACGTACCGACAAGGACAGGAAAGGTTCAGTAGACTATTTGCACTACATGAATGGTTAATGTCACTGTGTAATGAACAGAAACTGCTCTTTGTAAATAATTGGAATCTGTTTTGGGAGAGACCCAGGCTGTACCGTGCTGATGGCCTTCACCCCAGCAAAATCGGAGCGGCTGTTCTGTCGGATAATATCTCCAAGACGTTACGCACCAGATGACTAATAAGTCAAAATCCAAATCACAGTCTTTGCTGTCCAAACTTAATTGATATACGTAGTGAAGAACATTATATAGAAACTGTGTCTATTCCTCGTTTAGTGAAGCCAAACAATAAATCTAGTGCAGGATCTAGCAAAAATCTTATTGTAATTAAACCAGAAAATCTAAATATCAGTGAACAAAAAGAATTTCTAAAGCTAGGTCTTCTAAACATTAGATCGCTCACACCTAAAGCGGTTATTGTAAATGAAATGGTCACAGATAATAATTTCGATATACTTTGCCTTACTGAAACCTGGCTTAAAACAAATGAGTATTTCGGTCTAAATGAGTCTACTCCGCCAAGATACTGTTATAAGCATGAGCCCCGTCTGACTGGTCGTGGCGGCGGTGTTGCAACAATCTATAAAGATATTCTTAATGTTTCTCAGAAAACAGGTCACAGATTTAATTCGTTTGAAGTACTTATGGTAAATGTTACGCTCTTAGATGCAAGAAAGAAATCCATATTATCTCTAGCCTTGGCTACTGTATATAGACCTCCAGGGCCATATGCTGAATTTCTAAAAGAGTTTGCAGACTTTCTCTCGGATCTATTGGTCAATGTCGATAAAGCAATAATTGTTGGAGATTTTAACATACACGTAGACAATAAAAATGATGCGTTAGGGGCTGCGTTTACAGATTTATTAAACTTCTTTGGGGTCAAGCAAAACGTCCGTGGTCCCACTCATCGTCTAAATCATACACTAGATTTAATTATATCATATGGAACCAATCCAACTGATATAGATATTATACCGCAAAGTGATGATGTCACTGATCATTACATGGTAACGTGCATAATACGTACTGCTGAAATATGTCATGTTGCGCCACGTTATAGACCAGGCAGAACAATCCTTCCAACCACTATAGATAGATTCTCAATTAGCTTACCTGATCTATCTCAGCTGTTCAGTGAACCCAAACAAACAGATGAACTAGAGGAAATGACTAGCAGTTTGAGTACCATTTTCACTAGTACATTAGATATTGTTGCACCAATTAGATTAAAAAAGGCTAAAGAGAAAACTAAAGCACCCTGGTACAACAGTGTTACGCATGATATCAAGAGAGAAACTCGTAACCTAGAGCGTAAATGGAAACAAACTAATTTAGAGGTCTTTAGAATCGCGTGGAAAGACAGTATGTCACGTTATAAAAAGGCTCTAAAAACAGCCAGGGCAGAGCACCTCCGCAAACTAATAGAAAATAACCAAAATAATCCAAGGTTCTTATTTAACACCGTGGCTAGACTAACAAATAAACAGACATCACCAGAGCAAAATATACCGTTACAGTTTAGTAGTAATGATTTTATGAATTATTTCAATGAGAAAATAGAAAGCATTCGAAACACAATTATAAATGTACAATCCTCTATGGTCTCTTATGCTTCAACCTCAATTATGGCCCCTCTAGAACAACTACACCGCTTTACAACGATAGGACAGGAAGAGCTAAATAAACTTATTATTGCATCTAAACCAACAACATGCTCATTAGATCCAATACCCACTAAACTACTGAAAGAAGTGTTACCTGTAGTGGAAGAGCCTCTTCTCAATATTATTAACTCGTCTTTATTCTTAGGTCATGTTCCAAGAATATTCAAGTTGGCAGTAATAAAACCTCTCATTAAGAAACCGCAACTAGATCCAAATAACCTAGCTAATTACAGACCCATTTCAAATCTTCCATTTATGTCCAAAATACTAGAAAAAGTTGTATCCGCTCAACTGTGCTCTTTTTTGCAAGAAAATGATATCTATGAAAAATTCCAGTCAGGATTCAGACCGCATCATAGTACAGAAACTGCGCTAGTTAAAATTACAAATGATCTACTCTTAGCTTCGGATCAAGGCTGTATCTCAATACTAGTCCTACTTGATCTTAGCGCCGCGTTCGACACTATAGATCATAAAATACTCTTGGATCGACTACAAAACTACACTGGTGTTCAGGGACAGGCATTAAGCTGGTTTAGATCGTACTTATCTGACCGTTATCATTTTGTCTCTTTACACGGGGGAAAATCAAAGTTAACGTCAGTAGACTACGGAGTACCGCAAGGATCGGTGCTAGGCCCTCTGCTATTCTCAATATATATGCTGCCACTTGGTAATATTATAAGAAAACATGGAATTAATTTCCACTGTTATGCTGACGACACTCAATTATATATTTCATCACGACCAGATGAAAACATTACCTCATCTAAATTGACAGAATGTCTCAAAGATATAAAATGCTGGATGACGCGTAATTTCCTGCTATTAAACTCAGATAAAACGGAGGTATTACTTATTGGTCCAAAAAACTACACACAAAACCTCTTACAATACGACTTTAATATAGAAGGATGTCCTGTTACTTTTTCCACTACAGTAAAAGACCTGGGTGTTATACTAGACCGCAACTTGTCTTTCGAAAATCATATTTCATCTGTTACAAGAACAGCCTTTTTCCACCTTAGAAACATTGCTAAATTACGTAACATGCTATCTGTTTCTGATGCAGAAAAGTTAGTTCATGCATTCATGACCTCGAGACTAGATTACTGTAATGCTTTATTAGCTGGTTGTCCTGCATCCTCAATAAACAAGCTACAGTTAGTGCAAAATGCAGCCGCTAGAGTTCTTACTAGATCAAGAAAATATGATCATATAACACCGATTTTATCATCTCTGCACTGGTTACCTATTAAGTTCCGTATCAATTACAAAGTACTACTACTGACCTATAAAGCCCTTAATGGTTTAGCTCCTATGTACTTAACGGACCTTCTTTCGCCCTACAATCCACCGCGTTCTCTAAGATCACTAAATTCAAGGCTTCTGGTCATTCCTAGGATATCGAAGTCCACGAAAGGAGGGAGGGCATTCTCGCATTTAGCTCCAAAACTCTGGAATAGCCTTCCCGATACGGTCCGATGCTCTGACTCGCTGACACAGTTTAAAACTAGACTAAAGACGTGTCTCTTTAGTCAAGCATTCACATAATGCTTACCTTTTAGTCCTCTGCTATGCCATACGGAACCGTTTGCCACTGAAACTGCTTAACGCACCAGTGGGGCTCGACAGCCTTATAGACAAACGGGTCGGTCCGTATGGTTGCGGTTGGGTTGCGGAGAGTTTGGGTTGCGGAGAGTTGTGAGATTATGGTTTTCTAACACCTACTCCCGTGTAATGGAAATCATTATGAACATCAGCTATGCTAATTATTTCCCATCTGCCTTTCTGCTGTTATCTCGGGACGCTTGTCCCGAGAAAAATGGCGTTCGTAGGCTCCAGTTTTGTATCCTGCCTCTCACGGGGATTTTGGATGCCCCAACGCCTGTGATGAGAAGGCCAACGCCTGTGAAGAGACGACTCAACGCCTGCAAAGAGACAACTCAACGCCTGCGAAGAGACGACTCAACGCCGGCGATATGTTATCCTCTTAATATTACATGATTAACTAAATGTATTTTTTCTAGATACTTCTGATATGCACTTACTGTAAAGCTTCTTTAAAACCCTATGATTGTTAGCCAGAGGAGAACTGGCCCCTGACTAGCCTGGGTTCTCCCAAGGTTTTTTTCTCCATCCAATCTGATGGAGTTTTGGTTCCTTGCCACTGTCGCCTTGCTTTTGGCTTGCTTAGTTGGGGATATTTAATATTCAACAATATTATTGAACTGTGTTGTACTACTTTCATGTTATCACTGTGAAGCTGCTTTGATGCAATCTGTATTGTGAAAAGCGCTATATAAATGTGACTTGATTGATTGACAGGCGTTGAGTCGTCTCTTCACAGGCGTTGAGTCGTCTCTTCACAGGCGTTGAGTCGTCTCTTCACAGGCGTTGAGTCGTCTCTTCACAGGCGTTGAGTCGTCTCTTCACAGGCGTTGAGTCGTCTCTTCACAGGCGTTGAGTCGTCTCTTCACAGGCGTTGAGTCGTCTCTTCACAGGCGTTGAGTCGTCTCTTCACAGGCGTTGAGTCGTCTCTTCACAGGCGTTGAGTCGTCTCTTCACAGGCGTTGAGTCGTCTCTTCACAGGCGTTGAGTCGTCTCTTCACAGGCGTTGAGTCGTCTCTTCACAGGCGTTGAGTCGTCTCTTCACAGGCGTTGAGTCGTCTCTTCACAGGCGTTGAGTCGTCTCTTCACAGGCGTTGAGTCGTCTCTTCACAGGCGTTGAGTCGTCTCTTCACAGGCGTTGAGTCGTCTCTTCACAGGCGTTGGTCTTCTCATCACAGGCGTTGGGGCATCCGAAATCCCCGTGAGAGGCAGGATACAAAACTGGAGCCTACGAACGCCATTTTTCTCGGGACAAGCGTCCCGAGATAACAGCAGAAAGGCAGATGGGAAATAATTAGCATAGCTGATGTTCATAATGATTTCCATTACACGGGAGTAGGTGTTAGAAAACCATAATCTCACAACTCTCCGCAACCCAAACTCTCCGCAACCCAACTGCAACCATACGGACCGACCCGTTTGTCTATAAGGCTGTCGAGCCCCACTGGTGCGTTAAGCAGTTTCAGTGGCAAACGGTTCCGTATGGCATAGCAGAGGACTAAAAGGTAAGCATTATGTGAATGCTTGACTAAAGAGACACGTCTTTAGTCTAGTTTTAAACTGTGTCAGCGAGTCAGAGCATCAGACCGTATCGGGAAGGCTATTCCAGAGTTTTGGAGCTAAATGCGACAATGCCCTCCCTCCTTTCGTGGACTTCGATATCCTAGGAATGACCAGAAGCCTTGAATTTAGTGATCTTAGAGAACGCGGATCTTAGAGAACGCGGTGGATTCAATAGTGGTAGTTTTGTTAGTGAAGTTAGCAAAATCATCAGCAGTTAAAGAGGAGGTGGGTGGTGGTGGAGGTGGACAGAGGAGAGAATTGAATGTCTTGAACAGTGAACGTGTGTTAGAGGCGCTGTTGATCTTGTTGTGGAAATATGAAGATTTTGCGGCGTGAACATCAACAGAGAAGGCAGAGAGCAGAGATTGATACCTACTGAGGTCAGATGTGTCTTTTGATTTGCGCCATTTCCTCTCCGCTGCCCTGAGCTTGGTCCGGTGTTCACAAAGAACCTCAGATAACCAGGGGTTAGAGGGAGTGGTGCGTGCTGGCCTGGAGGAGGGAGGGCAGATATTGTCTAAAGAAGAGGTTAGGATGGAGCATAAAGTATCCGTTGCAGTATTCACATCCAGAGATGAGAAATGTGAGGGTGAGGGAAGAGAAGATGACACAGCAGAGGAAAGATGGGATGGAGAAAGTGAGCGCAGGTTTCGTCTGAAAGTAAATGGTGGGGAGGTTGGTGGAGCATGGGTAGTGAGTTGTAGATTGAAAGTAATGAGGAAATGATCTGAAACTTGGAGAGGTTTCACCAAAATGTTGTCTGTGATACAGTTGCGTGTGTAAACCAGGTCCAGTTGGTTGCCTGACTTGTGAGTACCGGTGGTGATGAGCCGTTTGAGATTGAAAGAGGCTAGGAGAGAGATGAAGTCTGTTGCATACGGCTTCGCTAGGTGAATGTTGAAATCGCCAAAGACTACAAGTGGGATGCCATCCTGAGGGAAAGAGGACAGCAACACATCCAGCTCTTCTACAAAGCTTCCTAGTTGACCTGGGGGGCGATAAATAATAACGCATTCTCATCCCAAGGCGTCACTAAAATGACAATTTTGACCATGCTTCAATATTCGACGCTTTAGGCACCCTTTAGCGTCAGTTACATGACGCGATCCTAGGGCGTCATCTTACTGACGCTTTACCTTTAGCGTCAGTTAGATGACGCGGGTAGGTTTAGGTCTGGGGTAGGGTTAGGATTAGATAGCGTCATCTAACTGACGTTAAAGGTAAAGCGTCAGTGAGATGACGCCCTAGGATCGCGTCATGTAACTGACGCTAAAGGGTGCCTAAAGCGTCAAATATTGAAGCATGGTCAAAATGATTCCCAAGGCGTCAGTTTCATGACGCCTAGGAATGAGAATGGGCTGTAAATAACTACAATATGGATCTTCATGGGAGTTGTAAGTGTAATAGCATGATATTCAAATGAGTTGTTATTGCATAGAGAAGAGAGAGGTGAATATTTCCAATTGTTAGAAATGAGGAGACCAGTGCCCCCACCCCTCCCGGACTGGCGAGGTGTGTGAGAGAAAGAGAAGTTGTTAGAGAGAGCAGCAGGGGTTGCTGAGTCTTCTGGACGGATCCAGGTCTCAGTCAAGCCCAAGATATTAAGAGTAGAATGAGATGCAAAGGCTGGAATGAAGTCAGCTTTATTGACTGCTGATTGACAATTCCATAGACCCATAGAAAGAGTGAGAGGTGAGGATGAGAGAAAAGGGCGCAGATAAGCAGTATTGCGCTGCCTTCTGTGTGTGGTGAGAGAGCGTTGTCGAGAGACAACAGGAATGTGTTGAAAGCACATAATGATAATGGGAAATAAGATAAAGGTAGGAAAGGGAAGGGTGTAGAAGATACTTTAAGTGCCTTGCAGGTGTCCTTGCTCGGTGGAGTCGCGCAGGTAGAGTCGCAGGTCTTTACCCGAGTCGGTCTTCACACGAGGAGGCTGAACACGAGAGCTGAATGCTTCCGCTGACGCTTCCGCGACAGCGCGCACACTACATAGAAATAATGCTATCAATCGTCTGAGTGAGGACAGCTGTGGTAGTCCTTGCAATTAGCACAGCGAAAGCAAATATCCCGACAATGGCCCAAATCGAAACTAGCTGTTATGAACAGCAATACTTAAGTGCTACAATAACAAACAGACTACAACCCTTAAGACGGCAGATATTCAAAATAGGAACACGACTAATTAAAATAAAGATTTAGTGAAGATAAAAATTACAAAGAATCGAAAATAGCCCTACTTACTTGACAAATGGTAAACAAAGCAACAGGAGAACTGGATATTAAGAAAAAACAACTTACACGCTCTTGACGTTCTCGCCGAGTGACTGCTTGTCCTGTCACACACATATTAAAATCCCCAAGGACCAGAAGTTTATCACAGCGAGACACCAAACCAGAGAGAAAATTAGAGAATTGCTGGATGAAATCCTTATTTAGTTTGGCAGGTCTATATACCAAAGCACAGACAAATGAATCCACAGTATCAATCTTCAGTAACTGTGCTTTGAAACTTGGATATGTTTGTGTGGATAGTAGTCTGCATTTAAAAGTGTCTCGGAAAACAGTGGCAAGCCCACCTCCTCGTCCTGAGGTCCGTGGAGAGTTCAAAAAGTCACAGCCTGGTGGTGTCAGCTCACCCAGAGCCATCTGATTGCCATGATTCAACCAGGTCTCAGTAATAAACAGAAAGTCCAACGAACGTGACATCATAAAATCATTCAAAACAAAAGCCTTGTTTGATACAGAACGTGCATTTAAAAGACCCATTTTTATGGAGGTGATTTCTGTCTTTTCCAACGGGACGCTGGCAGTATATTTTAACACGCTAAGATTGTTTACATTAACTCTCCGTTTTTCGTCATTTCGATCATTCAGTTGATGGCGGTGAGAAGACCAAATGACTGGAATATGACTGTCAGAGGAAGCCATCTGAAAACTGCTATAACAGCAGCGTGATCCACGATGCACATACCGTGGTCGGCGCGTAATTCCCAGGGGAGCACATCGATTATAAACTCAGGCTGGCAAGCGGGGCGAGGATTTTAAACGTAGCAAGTCGGATGATGAATAGTATAAAGCCATATCGAAGGAATGATACGATTGAAATCGACGATGATTAGCAGGGAGAGTCAAACAAACCAAGAGAGTCAACAGGGAAAGCATTATCAGCTTCCGCTTATAATCCAGAGTTAGAAGATGCTCAATCCTACCATGGATGGATGAACAAAAGACAGGAATCAGGTGGTATCACCCTTGTGCGCGTCCTTCACCGCAGATCTTGACAGGAACGGTAGAAAAAACAGTTGCATAGTTTCCAAACCATGAACCGAAGACAGGGACAGAGTGATATCAGTCTGTTACACGTCAATCGTTTGCAGAAAAACAGCAGAGCAATCAGAAGCGTAGTCTCCAAACCTGTGAGGACAGTCCTTTTCCCAACTCCTTTTAAATCCTTTAAAATCGCTTAAAGTTGGTTTAAAACTTTAAAATGTCTAAAAAAAAAACGCTGGAGAGCAGCGGCAGAAACACGTCAGCGTTCACTCAGACCAGACCGGAAGCTATAGTAGATAGACAGACTTCAGATACACATCTAAATCAGACCGTTGCACAAAGCACTTAAGACTCTGACTATCTTAAGTAGACAGAACAAAATCTAAGTACAAACTAAGTAAATTCATTAAAACAACATAGGGCATATTTGGAACATGCGTGTTTAAACTTCACAGGACATTTTGTAAATGGATCGTTAGACATAAAAGGATCACATGAACGATCCAATCTCAGTGATAGAGTTCACATCAGACCCATTTACATCTCAGATCTACAGAGGAAACAATAGTTAACATGATACACCAAATTAAAGAAATAATAATAATAATTCCAAAAATCTGTGTGAAAGCGGATAAAGTGAAATATACAAAAACTCTTAAAGACCGGTAAAAAACTGCCATAGGCCGGCTGCTAAAAGAGACTGTAAAATACACATTACACATCAAACCTCAATCTGCATAATCTATTTGGGATGTTGATAAGAGCAGTACACAAAAGGACTGTCATATAAATAGGATAAAAGAAAGAATCACAATACAAGCATCACATTAGCAACACGTTATTATGCTTCCGTTGATCATATTATGACATTACGATGATCAACGGAAGCATAATAACGAACACAGATTTCTCTTCTAGACTTTTTTCCTTTGATAGGATTCCAAGGACTTGCAAAACATTTACTAACTTTGTTTTTACCGATTTCAGTTCGCACCATTCCCAGGACAGCATTAGCCAGGATGCCTAACAGAGTTTGATTAACCACACACACATGCCCTTAAAACACTGCATTCAGTCTATATTACAATTCAACACATTCTGATTCAACACTGTACCAAACTAGGGTACAATGTACTAACCCTAAACTATCTTTATGTGTTTGAATTAAAACATTTAAAATATTAAACTGAAATTAAATTTATGAAAGTCAATAAAAGATGTGCTCATAAATGCCGGTTACAAAATGGTGGCTGTATGAAAGCGCCCGACGATGGAGGGATATACTCCACATGGTGAGAGAACGACGGTCCACAGAAAAGAAAATAAATGACAGTGTTGTGCAGTGCCCTTGTTCAGGGTTTGTGATGACTAGTTAAATACTCCCTGATAGCGTCACACCCGTGTTTCACTTCAGCTCCAAGCCGGTTCAGAATGTGACCAGCCTTTGCCCAAGTGCCAAGCAGTGGTTTCATTTTTTCTGAATAACTGATACCTCTTCAAACACCTTGAAATCAGCCTGGGTTAGGATGAACTACAGTACCTGTGACACCAACATCAGAGAGGGAGGATGGGACGATCTGCTGATTCACAGTAAAGGCCACAGACAGACAGCAGGACAATATTGTCATTCCAACTATACAGCAATAGTGTACAGCAGAACAAAGTTGTGTTTCCCAGCTCAAATGTGCAAAGTAAGTACAAGCATTCATAAGAAAAACAGAAATAGGAGAAATAGTGCAAGCTGGACAAACAACAGGTATACACAACATACACTATAAATAGGCCAAATAACTAATCAACATATAAGACCAACTAAACTAAATGTATACTGAATGCAAGTTAAGTGTTCTAATAGCCTGTGGGAAGCAGTTCGCTTGTCCTCTGAAGAGCTCCAGGACAGAAAGGCACTCACCGTCACCATGGAAACAAACTGGTTGCCTCATTTCCCAACAACCGGTTACACGTAAACTTGCTGCACATTTACAATGTCTCTATAATGTGAAATAAAGGCACACATTGCTGCTAACTATCCATGCCACTTCATTTCAGTTTTACGAGACTGTATAAGATGTGAATATACACTGGAAGGCTCATGCAGCGCTAATGAACAAAATCATGGAGTCCCAAACAATTACCAGAACAAATGCTACAGATCTGTGCAAAAGGAGCTCATTTAAAAAAACAAACTGAATGAATTAACATTTAGAAATGCAGCAAGAAACACACAAGCCATTTCTATAGGGGTGATGATCATGCAGATCCAGCCCAATGAAACGCTGTTGGACGTTTGCTGCCCTGTATCTGAGAGTATTATCTGTGCCAGAGTATTTCTAGATCAGCAATATGCGTTATAGAATAAGCTATTCTATAATGACAGGCTAATATATACCTACTGACTTCTTACAAACACTACTGATAAATAGACATTTCAGCATTGTAGCCTGTTTCACTAGATCTGTACATTCACTTTTTGCAAAACAATTCAGTAATGTAACTTCTGTTTTAAAAAAAAAACCTTTGTAGATGTAAATGGTACACTCCAAGACAATACGGTTTTAACACTGGTTTTAGACTCTTTACTGACATCGATCAGTCACATCAGCAATAAGACAAACAAGAGACATGTACATAAATAGGCCTTTATGATAGCAAATTGGTACTAGACCCTTCGCAGCATAAGGAAAAAACACTCCGGAGAGGGACGGGGGGAGAGGATTTTTCACGAGTGAACTGGGCTAAATAAGTGCAATCAAAGTTTCGCCGCAAGACAGAGCGATGTAGTGCACGCACTGAGACGAGAGAGGTATGCTCAACTTAACTCGTCTTAGTTAAGGGAATAACATAGTTTAATATGAAAAAACGGTGGAGCATCCCTTTAAACAGCAAAGTTACACCAGATCAATACACACCTATGATCCAATGCTTTATTGCACAGTGTCCAAAACAGGCGGTTAGACAACAAATGATGAGCAATCGAATTATAATGCTTCAGTTCTTGAGTTTGCAGGTGAAGATAGAGGGGATGACCTCAAATGGTAAGTATATCCACACACACACACACACACACACACCTTTTGGTTGCCGTGAGAGTGAATGAACAAACAATGTCTTTGTCTTACAGGGATTGCAGGAACGTTGGAGGTAGAGAACAGACGAGGGAACTAGGAGACAGGATCTTGGAGAAAGCTCAGAGGATAAATAACTCATGTAAGTAGAACGGTGAGTAATCCACAGTCTTCGACCAGACAAAGTGTGTGACTGAGGTGTGCTTAAATAATGTGGTGATGAGTGTGCTGATCAGGTGCAGGTGAGGATGATGGCTGGGTAAGTGCAGGTGAGGAATTCTGGGAATTGTAGTTTTGAGTGATATATAAACTTGCCTTGTCTTGCCTTGATATGGCTGGACCATGGCTGCATTTAAAACCGCATACTCACTGAGTAGGTACTTCATTTCAATAAACTTAACGAGTGCTAAAAGTGTAAATGCGATCTGGACATCTGCCATGTTGATGTTATCCCAAGCGCAACAACTTAAAAGATATGAGCGACAGGTTTAATTCATGTATCTGTAAATATCTTGATGTTGATGAAACTTGCTCATTTTCTGGTCTTGTTGAAGAATCAAGTGCCCATTTATTTTGTGATTGTAGCATAACCAAGACATTTAGGGTTGATTTAATTTCTTATATTTTTAACCCTAATGTGACCCACAGTTTTATCCTTAAAGATATTATTTTTAATTACAAAAGCCCAACATCGTCATCTCTTGAATATGTTGTTAATTTCTTTATTTTATGTGCAACAAAATTTCATCGACAATAATAATCTGTTTATAATCTTATATTATGATGTACAGAAACCCATGATGTTTGTTTTCCTTTTTTTCGTCATTTTGATTGTTCACTGTTAAAGATACAACCATGGTATATTTTCCTGATATTGTATGTAATTATAATTTCTGCTATTTTTTTTTTTTAAATAAGCGACAGGTGCTCCAACACCTCATAACATCAGTAACTCGACAGCCCTACCTAGAACGTTTGTACTGTTTGTAATGTGTGCACAAGGGAGACGGGCAGCCGCTCGAAGATCTCACCTTTACAGAAAACTGTTGATTTTATACTCGAAAAATGTAAGTATCACTCCTTAAAAAATAAGATTACTCCAGAATGAACTGCATTGCTAGCCCACCCCAACACTTACACACAATAATAATGATAAATGCTGACCAATACTTTATTATATTACTTTTTTACTGAAAATTACATATTTTACTAAAACAATCAAAATGTAATTTGATTTGTCATATGACATAGCTATGTGTAGCACACGTCTCAGTTATTAGATCCTATAAATCAAAACTATGGACCAGAAACAGAAGATTTGGATCGACTCACTGAAGAAAAAAATTGCAAAGATGATAATAGGAAAGAATAAAATAAATTAACCACTCAGACCACTGGAATGCAGCTAATTAATGAAAAGGTAAGTGTATTTTTTCTCTTTGTTTGTTATTTTGCATGAGTTGTATCCTTTTTTTAAAAAAAAAGATTGAAAAAAAGACAAATAGATGACACTAATACACCGTATTTCAAATAAATGATAAACACAGAGTCAAAAATTCCCAATGTCAATTTCTGAAATTGAACCTCAGTGTCTCAATTTCAAATTCAATGTCTTGGTTTCAAATTCCCCCCCAAAAATATCGAGTAGGAATGTTCATGAAAAATTAACAGTTCAGTCCATGAAGGAAAAAAAACAACTTAATTTTGTCTTCAGGGAAGTCCAGAAAAAATGGAAAAACACAATGTATGCAGTTCTGTCCTACCTAATCGGAAAACTCTCTTCTCACAACTTTCACAACTCTTTTTACTCTGTTTCCAGGTACGAAACGATAGGATGGCTCACCAGTCCAAACCAGAGATAAGAATCCACAGCCAGGACAGGATTTAGGATCACAGCAGCAATTTTCCAGACACTCACCAAAGAGAAAAATACAACTCAAGGGAAAAAAAACCTGGCCAAGGAGAAATATAAATCAGAGAACCAAAAAAAATAATAAAATAAATTCTCAAAGAAAAAGATTTGCAGATTGATCCTATCACGTCAGTGTGTTTTCTTCTCGTCGCGTTCAGATTCACAACGCACTCTTAAAGCGTGAGCTTTTTAAAGAATTAATACCTCATAAATCTATTTCTCGCTTGTTAATAATCTATTGCTGGATTATTAAACAGTTTGTTCTTACTCAAATCACTCAATCGCATCTGCTCTCACTCGTGTCGTTCGCAATCTCTCGTGTCTCTCGTTCATTTCTGCTTGTACACAATCTTCTGGAAACTTTCCAACAGGGGGGAGCTAACCAATCAGAAATCAGTTCAGGAACATTTTCTTTCTTTGGGGATTATTTATAATAAAATTAATAAATTTTACTTCATGTTATTTTCTTACTATTAGTTTTATATCGATATAAATAAAATAATACAAATTATTAATATTAGTGACCTGAGTTAATGACCTTTCTTACATATGCATGAATACACACTAGATAAATGCAGTGAACATCTCAATTTTTAGTCAAGCAATGAATTAATGCATAAATTAATTAAATAATTATATTTTATTTACTGACAACAATAAGAAACATGAATAAATTAGTAAAAAAATAAATAAAAGTAACCATCACAATAAACAAATGCATATACAAGTCAACAACACATGAAACAAAGCTTTATTTAAACTTAATGCTCTGACAATCCATTATTTACAGGTGGTGAACCCCACATCCTACTGCCATCTCAACACAGCGGTTCTCATTCTGCAGCTTTTTTCTGATGAATCAGCGGTCCAGCCTTCCCACCTTCATGTCTCTGCTCTCCATCATGTCCCTCATTGCTCTAGCCGTGCCTTCGTGCCTCATGTTGTTGTGTGCTTCTCTGTGCTTCACAATGTGATGCAATAAGGGCAGGTGGAGTGATGGAGGAACTCATAAGGGCCGGTGGAGTGATGGAGGTACTCATAAGGGCAGGTGGAGTGATGGAGGGACTCATAAGGGCAGGTGGAGTGATGGAGGGACTCATAAGGGGAGGTGGAGTGATGGAGGGACTCATAAGGGCCGGTGGAGTGATGGAGGGACTCATGAGGGCAGGTGGAGTGATGGAGGGACTCATAAGGGCAGGTGGAGTGATGGAGGAACTCATAAGGGCAGGTGGAGTAATGGAGGGACTCATAAGGGCAGGTGGAGTGATGGAGGGACTCATTAGGGCAGATGGAGTGATGGAGGGTCTCATAAGGGCAGGTGGAGTGATGGAGGTACTCATAAGGGCAGGTGGAGTGATGGAGGAACTCAAAAAGGGCAGGTGGAGTGATGGAGGGTCTCATAAGGGCAGGTGGAGTGATGGAGGTACTCATAAGGGCAGGTGGAGTGATGGAGGAACTCATAAGGGCAGGTGGAGTGATGGAGGGACTCATTAGGGCAGATGGAGTGATGGAGGGTCTCATAAGGGCAGGTGGAGTGATGGAGGGTCTCATAAGGGCAGGTGGAGTGATGGAGGGACTCATTAGGGCAGGTGGAGTGATGGAGGGTCTCATAAGGGCAGGTGGAGTGATGGAGGTACTCATAAGGGCAGGTGGAGTGATGGAGGAACTCATAAGGGCAGGTGGAGTGATGGAGGGACTCATAAGGGCAGGTGGAGTGATGGAGGGACTCATTAGGGCAGGTGGAGTAATGGAGGGACTCATAAGGGCAGGTGGAGTGATGGAGGGACTCATTAGGGCAGATGGAGTAATGGAGGGACTCATAAGGGCAGGTGGAGTGATGGAGGGTCTCATTAGGGCAGGTGGAGTGATGGAGGGTCTCATTAGGGCAGGTGGAGTGATGGAGGGACTCATTAGGGCAGGTGGAGTGATGGAGGGTCTCATAAGGGCAGGTGGAGTGATGGAGGTACTCATAAGGGCAGGTGGAGTGATGGAGGAACTCATAAGGGCAGGTGGAGTAATGGAGGGACTCATAAGGGCAGGTGGAGTGATGGAGGGACTCATTAGGGCAGGTGGAGTAATGGAGGGACTCATAAGGGCAGGTGGAGTGATGGAGGGACTCATTAGGGCAGATGGAGTGATGGAGGGTCTCATAAGGGCAGGTGGAGTGATGGAGGTACTCATAAGGGCAGGTGGAGTGATGGAGGAACTCATAAGGGCAGGTGGAGTGATGGAGGGACTCAAAAGGGCAGGTGGAGTGATGGAGGGACTCATAAGGGCAGGTGGAGTGATGGAGGGACTCATAAGGGCAGGTGGAGTGATGGAGGGTCTCATAAGGGCAGGTGGAGTGATGGAGGGTCTCATAAGGGCAGGTGGAGTGATGGAGGGACTCATAAGGGCATGTGGAGTGATGGAGGGACTCATAAGGGAAGTAGGGATGGAGGGACTCAATAAGGGCAGGTGGAGTGATGGAGGGACTCATAAGGGCCGGTGGAGTGATGGAGGGACTCATAAAGGTCGGTGGAGTGATGGAGGGACTCATAAGGGCAGGTCGAGTGATGGAGGGTCTCATAAGGGCAGGTGGAGTGATGGAGGGTCTCATAAGGGCCGGTGGAGTGATGGAGGGACTCATAAGGGCAGGTGGAGTGATGGAGGGACTCATAAGGGCAGGTGGAGTGATGGTGGGACTCAAAAGGGCAGGTGGAGTGATGGAGGGACTCACTAGGGCAGGTGGAGTGTTGGAGGGTCTCATAAGGGCAGGTGGAGTGATGGAGGGACTCATTAGGGCAGATGGAGTGATGGAGGGTCTCATAAGGGCAGGTGGAGTGATGGAGGTACTCATAAGGGCAGGTGGAGTGATGGAGGAACTCATAAGGGCAGGTGGAGTGATGGAGGGACTCAAAAGGGCAGGTGGAGTGATGGAGGGACTCATAAGGGCAGGTGGAGTGATGGAGGGACTCATAAGGGCAGGTGGAGTGATGGAGGGTCTCATAAGGGCAGGTGGAGTGATGGAGGGACTCATAAGGGCAGGTGGAGTGATGGAGGGACTCATTAGGGCAGATGGAGTGATGGAGGGTCTCATAAGGGCAGGTGGAGTGATGGAGGTACTCATAAGGGCAGGTGGAGTGATGGAGGAACTCATAAGGGCAGGTGGAGTGATGGAGGGACTCAAAAGGGCAGGTGGAGTGATGGAGGGACTCATAAGGGCAGGTGGAGTGATGGAGGGACTCATAAGGGCAGGTGGAGTGATGGAGGGTCTCATAAGGGCAGGTGGAGTGATGGAGGGTCTCATAAGGGCAGGTGGAGTGATGGAGGGACTCATAAGGGCATGTGGAGTGATGGAGGGACTCATAAGGGAAGTAGGGATGGAGGGACTCAATAAGGGCAGGTGGAGTGATGGAGGGACTCATAAGGGCCGGTGGAGTGATGGAGGGACTCATAAAGGTCGGTGGAGTGATGGAGGGACTCATAAGGGCAGGTGGAGTGATGGAGGGTCTCATAAGGGCAGGTGGAGTGATGGAGGGTCTCATAAGGGCCGGTGGAGTGATGGAGGGACTCATAAGGGCAGGTGGAGTGATGGAGGGACTCATAAGGGCAGGTGGAGTGATGGTGGGACTCAAAAGGGCAGGTGGAGTGATGGAGGGACTCACAAGGGCAGGTGGAGTGTTGGAGGGTCTCATAAGGGCAGGTGGAGTGATGGAGGGACTCATAAGGGCCGGTGGAGTGATGGAGGGACTCATAAGGGCAGATGGAGTGATGGAGGGACTCATAAGGGCAGGTGGAGTGATGGAGGGACTCATAAGGGCAGGTGGAGTGATGGAGGAAGTCATAAGGGCAGGTGGAGTGATGGAGGGACTCATAAGGGCAGGTGGAGTGATGGAGGGTCTCATAAGGGCAGATGGAGTGATGGAGGGTCTCATAAGCGCAGGTGGAGTGATTGAGGGACTCATAAGGGCAGATGGAGTGATGGAGGGTCTCATAAGGGCAGGTGGAGTGATGGAGGGACTCATAAGGGCAGGTGGAGTGATGGAGGGTCTCATAAAGGCAGGTGGAGTGATGGAGGGACTCATAAGGGCCGGTGGAGTGATGGAGGAAGTCATAAGGGCAGGTGGAGTGATGGAGGGACTCATAAGGGCAGGTGGAGTGATGGAGGAACTCATAAGGGCAGGTGGAGTGATGGAGGGACTCAAAAGGGCAGGTGGAGTGATGGAGGGACTCATAAGGGCAGGTGGAGTGATGGAGGGTCTCATAAGGGCAGGTGGAGTGATGGAGGTACTCATAAGGGCAGGTGGAGTGATGGAGGAACTCATAAGGGCAGGTGGAGTAATGGAGGGACTCATAAGGGCAGGTGGAGTGATGGAGGGACTCATTAGGGCAGGTGGAGTGATGGAGGGTCTCATAAGGGCAGGTGGAGTGATGGAGGGTCTCATAAGGGCAGGTGGAGTGATGGAGGGACTCATTAGGGCAGGTGGAGTGATGGAGGGTCTCATAAGGGCAGGTGGAGTGATGGAGGTACTCATAAGGGCAGGTGGAGTGATGGAGGAACTCATAAGGGCAGGTGGAGTAATGGAGGGACTCATAAGGGCAGGTGGAGTGATGGAGGGACTCATTAGGGCAGGTGGAGTAATGGAGGGACTCATAAGGGCAGGTGGAGTGATGGAGGGACTCATTAGGGCAGATGGAGTAATGGAGGGACTCATAAGGGCAGGTGGAGTGATGGAGGGTCTCATTAGGGCTGGTGGAGTGATGGAGGGACTCATTAGGGCAGGTGGAGTGATGGAGGGTCTCATAAGGGCAGGTGGAGTGATGGAGGTACTCATAAGGGCAGGTGGAGTGATGGAGGAACTCATAAGGGCAGGTGGAGTAATGGAGGGACTCATAAGGGCAGGTGGAGTGATGGAGGGACTCATTAGGGCAGGTGGAGTAATGGAGGGACTCATAAGGGCAGGTGGAGTGATGGAGGGACTCATTAGGGCAGATGGAGTGATGGAGGGTCTCATAAGGGCAGGTGGAGTGATGGAGGTACTCATAAGGGCAGGTGGAGTGATGGAGGAACTCATAAGGGCAGGTGGAGTGATGGAGGGACTCAAAAGGGCAGGTGGAGTGATGGAGGGACTCATAAGGGCAGGTGGAGTGATGGAGGGACTCATAAGGGCAGGTGGAGTGATGGAGGGTCTCATAAGGGCAGGTGGAGTGATGGAGGGTCTCATAAGGGCAGGTGGAGTGATGGAGGAAGTCATAAGGGCAGGTGGAGTGATGGAGGGACTCATAAGGGCAGGTGGAGTGATGGAGGGTCTCATAAGGGCAGATGGAGTGATGGAGGGTCTCATAAGGGCAGGTGGAGTGATTGAGGGACTCATAAGGGCAGATGGAGTGATGGAGGGTCTCATAAGGGCAGGTGAAGTGATGGAGGGACTCATAAGGGCAGGTGGAGTGATGGAGGGTCTCATAAAGGCAGGTGGAGTGATGGAGGGACTCATAAGGGCCGGTGGAGTGATGGAGGAAGTCATAAGGGCAGGTGGAGTGATGGAGGGACTCATAAGGGCAGGTGGAGTGATGGAGGGACTCATAAGGGCAGGTGGAGTGATGGAGGAAGTCATAAGGGCAGGTGGAGTGATGGAGGGACTCATAAGGGAAGTAGGGTCTAATATATATGTGGGCTAAACTGTGGATCATTTATCATTGCTTTGGCACAAAATGCATTCAATGACTATCCATCCATCCATCCATCTTCTTCCGCTTATGCGGGGCCGGGTCGCGGGGGCAGCAGTCTAAGCAGAGACGCCCAGACTTCCCTCTCTGTAGACACTTCCTCCAGCTCTTCCCAGGCCAGCCGGGAGACATAGTCCCTCCAGCGTGTCCTAGGTGTTCCCCGGGGTCTCCTCCCAGTGGGACGCGCCCGGAACACCTTCCCGGGAAGGCGTCCGGAACAGATGCCCGAGCCACCTCAGCTGGCCCTCTCGATGTGGAGGAGCAGCGGCTCTACTCTGAGCTCCTCCCGAGTGACCGAGCTCCTCACCCTATCTCTAAGGGATCGCCCAGCCACCCTGCGGAGAAAGCTCATTTCGGCCGCCTGTTTCCGGGATCTTGTCCTTTCGGTCATGACCCAAAGCTCGTGACCATAGGTGAGAGTAGGAACGTAGATTGACCGGTAAATCGAGAGCTTCGCCTTGCGGCTCAGCTCTTTCTTCACCACGACTCACCCGTACATCGACCGCATTACTGCAGAAGCCGCACCGATCCGTCTGTCAATCTCCCGTTCCATCCTTCCCTCACTCGTGAACAAAACCCCAAGATACTTGAACTCCTCCACTTGAGGCAGGAACTCTCCACCAACCTGAAGTGGGCAAGCCACCCTTTTCCGACTGAGGACCATGGCCTCGGATTTGGAGGTGCTGATTCTCATCCCAGCCGCTTCACACTCGCCTGCAAACCGAAAATGTGCACTGAAATCTGTCTCTACACACACACACACACACACACACACACACACACGTTAGTGTTCCTGAAGAACTCCAGGGAATTTTCGGGTTTTGTTTACTCTTAGTAGCACTTAAGTTACTCCAGAAAGTACACTAACTGAACTGAGAACAGTCTGTTTCGGACATGTTTGACATGCTGACAACTCACTGTTTAGGCTTTCATAAAAATATAGCAAAAAAATATATAGCAAACCCCTTCTAAAGTATATTTGTCAATGTTTGATCTGGGTCATTTAACAGTGGTCTGGTGGCAGTTCTTGATTCACCAGTGAATCTGTTAATTTAATCAAATCCAGTTTGCCCTGCCTCTGTTTGTAAAGATGCAGTTCTCTAAAAGATAGTGTAGGACACGTTCCAATGGTTATTGCTTGTTGAGGCAAGCATCACTATTATTATTGCTCATAATTATAGTGTTGGTGATTAGAACAAACCCTAACTACTGCATAAATTGACCTGAAATATTTGAGGATTGACTGAAATTATGTTGATGAAAGATGTGCTGTTCCTATAAGTTCCTAAATCATGGGTAAAAGGCGGGAACAAGACCCACCCACTTTTTAAAGGGATAGTTCACTTTGAAATTAATTTTTTATATGTTTTAGCTTACCTCAAGGGCATCCAAGATGTAGGTGTCTTTGTTTCCGCAGTATTTTCAATTTTGATATTTTTAGGTCAAACCGTTCTTGTCTGTCAGTGATATAATGCAGGTCTATGGGGTCCACCTCAAAGAGCAGCACAGAGAAGTCCAAATTAAACATGATTTAATGACTCGTAAATGTAAGTACTCATTGATGGCCTAAGACACGAAACGAGCGGTTAGTGTGAGAAAACGAACAGTATTTATATCGTTTTTACCTCTTGTAAACACAGTCAGGTCCAAGTGATCTGAGGTCGCAAACGGTTCGGTCTTTTCCGGAAAGCCCCGGAAGTGAAACCTTGCGCGTGTACGTCACTCATTGTTTACACAGAGCAGAGATTGTAGGTAAGACGGCTAATTAAAAGGGTACTAATTTGCGCTTATCCGGGATGTTTAAACCGTCGTAAAATAAAACAATTCCAAAAAAAAAACAAAAAAAAAAACAATTGTATGAGTGACGTACACGCGCGAGAGATCACTTCCGGTGCTTTCCGGAAAAGACCGAAGCGCCGGCGCCCTCAGATCACTTGGACGTGGCTGTGTTTACAAGAGGTAAAAACTATATAAATACTGTTCGTTTTCTCACACAAACCGCTCGTTTCGTGTCTTAGGCCATCAATGTGTACTTACATTTACGAGTCATTAAATCATGTTTAATTTGGACTTCTCTGTGCTGCTCTTTGAGGTGGTGACCATAGACCTGCATTATATGACTGACAGACAAGAACGGTTTGACCTAAAAATATCAAAATTGAAAATACTGTGGACACAAAGACACCTACATCTTGGATGCCCTTGAGGTAAGCTAAAACATATAAAAAATTAATTTCAAAGTGAACTATCCCTTTAAGACATTGATATTGATATTGGACCGACTCACTTTTAGCGTCTCTAATTCAGCGCATATGTCTGTTCACTATTCAGAGCGCCGTCAGTCAAATCCATTCCACTTGAGGGGATAATAAATTAAACTGAGTCCAACCAAATCCTCACTTTTCAGGCTAGACGAGCCAATGCGCATGTGCTGTCCAAAGCGCGAGTCTCAGGTTCCTATGGGAACCGGAGCTTCTAACAGATCGATGCAGTGACGCAATGACTTTACCAATCAGCGATTGGCTCTTTTACTTAGAAGGCGGGACAGTTTCTCCCATTCATAAGTAATAGGAATGAACTGTCTTTCTAGTCTTTGATATCTAGCTCAGGTGGGTCTGGCTGTGTGCTCACATACTATCACTAAACAAGCTGGTATTTTAAGTGAATCTTCATTCATAATTTGTTCGCCTGTTGATTTCAAAGGCATCATGTAGTCTTTGTTGCAGCATTGAATTACAGTTACACTTAAACTATGTTGTTAAAGCTTAAAGTTAGCTAACAGCCTGTTTAGCAGCTCCTTTAAGAACTGAATCCACTTTATTGGAATAATAACCTTACAGAAAGAATCAAGACTCTGACAAACTGTATAACTGCAAACATACACTGCAGTCTCTCAATCCCCATATATATAGCAAAGTTGCAGTGGAAAAAAACCTCGCAGTTCGAGCGCCAAATACGCACGGGGTTAGCGAGGACCAGCTTCAAGAGAGACTGAGACAAAGAAATCTATCATGTAGCTTATCATTCGAAGTTTAAAATTTTTAAATAGACATATCAAGTAGTAATTACTGTATATGAATCTTAGTTGATTATAGGCAATTAGAGCTGGCTTGGTTGCTAAGAGACGGAGACGCGCAGAGACAGAAAATAACACACGAAATTAACACTGTTTGATTTGTGATCGTGCTGTGCTTATTTCATTCATTCGAGTATCAGATTGTACAATCATTTAAATATACATACAATAATATACGATATCATATCGTAGAACATGTATATGATGTAGTAGCCTATTTGAGTTGATATTACTCTTTCTGAGAGATGCACGCATAGACCGATTTGCGCTCGTTTCATTTTTACTCTCACTCGTTCACTTTACTCATTATTGCATAGAGATTTTAGATAAGGTATTTGGCTTCGGGAACTCCCCTAATCTACTCCAGTAAAAAAAATGGGGGACCATGGACAGACAAAAAGCAAAAAGAGCAAGAACTTCCTGTTTTCTCTTGGGGGCAAAGGTAATCTCAGTTTCTAGAAAAGTGCAAAACACACAGTGACAGTGTTAATTTCCTACAGGTGCTCTTAGACACAACGTTTAGTGGAAAAGCACCCTGAACTCTGAAGGAAATCATTCAAATACTTAATGCTTTCAAAAATGCAATAGTTACTTTTTTATTAATTATAATAAAAATTACAATAAACAATTATGTCATCAAATAATTCAAAAAAATTCAGTTGGCAATCAACTTTGACATGCTATGACATGAATTCCGACAAAAAAAAATCAGTCATTGTTTTTGTTGCTTTGCTTTTTTTATTTTCTCCAAAAAGAATTAACAGAAACTTGTCTGACATGAGCTGTAGAAGCTGTAAAAGCTGACTATTTATTATAAAAACTTTAGAAGGAAAAAAAGAATAATAATCATAATCAACAAAAAATTAAAGGAAAGATAACAACAAAGAAACAAATAAAAATAATAGAAAGGACTGGCTGTTGCTCAAACAACTGTAAACACTATCGAGGTTTTCACAGACGAGGTTTAATCTAGTCTCAGACTAAAATGCATGTTTGAGCTGTTTTAACTGAAAGCATATCTTAAAGATGTCAGTGCTGTTGTTTTGTCTCTAGATTCACACCAGTAATGTTTTTTTCTAGGGCACATTTATAAAAGCTACTTAATGCCCTAATTGAACTAAGGAATAATCCTGGCTCAATATAAGCCCTGTCTGTGAAACCGGGCCCAAATGTGCAGATGCACTAGTTCAACGTGCTGTATTTACCGCCTCTGAGCCGGAGGCATGTGGTAACGCATGTATTTCCAGAACCTTCTGTTTGCACGATCACTGGCATTCTGCCTCCACCGGAGGATGCCTTTGGTGCGACGGATGAAGCGCAGAGACTCGGGCAGTGAAGCTTCTTCAACCCCGTCCTCCACCTGCACCAGGAGGACCTTCAGACCCTGCTTCACCAGAGCGTCATACAGACCCACTCGCTGCTCGTACGCCGCACACATCTGGGCAGAGGACGGTTCTTCCAGTCGCACAGCATCGTCTGACATCAGGGGTTTCTTGGTGGCATCGGTTTGAGAATGTGATGTAAGAACAATGATCAGCCTTCGGCTTCGGCTCATTCTGTCAGCAATGACTTCATGCACCGCTGAAAAAGAGACAAACAACGTTCGTTTTTTAGTAGGATTGCACTACAACCTACACTAAAAAATATTTAGGTCTAAATTTAAGATTTGTGTATTTTATTTGCATATAAGATTTCCATTATTTTGGATTAAAAATATTTTAAAAAACAAACAAATAAACTTAATGAAATTCATATTTATCAGTCATACATAATAAAACGGGTCAGAAGACAAAAAGATCCTGACATAGCTTATGATTAACTATTTGCATCTATTTCATTTATTTAAATAATAATTCAGTGAAAAACGCTGTGAAAGCATACAGTCATAATTTGAACAGGATGTTATTGTATTTTACTTCTTACATTAAAAAATTTGAATGACTAATTTGATGAAATGATTGAGGGAATCATGGGGGGAGAAATCAAGTTATTTCAGAGCAAATACGTATATATTAGTGCTGTCAAACGATTAAAACATTTAATCGCGATTAATGTCATAGTTAACTTGCGATTAATCGCAATTAATCGCACATTTTTATCTATTCTAAATGTCTCTTGATTTCTTTTTGTCCCATTATTTTTTCTCATTTTAATGCTCTTATCAACATGGAAAAGTGGATCGGCTTGCTTTGTGCAAATGTTTTTTATTGAAACCAACATTGGCATATACCGTGTTCAATTTCACACTAACATTCTCACTTGGAGCAAATAATCTCTCAATGTAACACTGTCCATCAATAAAAGGGTGAAAGAAATACTGACGAGGTCCTGATATTGACGAGGGGGCGGAGAATTCGCATCAGCTGTGTGTGTGTGTGTGTGCTTGGCCATCAAGTGGTATTTCAGACTGGACGTGCTGCGATCGCGATGATGATAGCTCAGTTCACAACGACAAAACACACAGATCACTTTGGTCTTGTCAATGGAACCATTTGGCAACTTTTTAAAAGTAAATTTTCCATTCAGAATTTTATTGGCATCCATTTCGGCGTCTCGCGCTCGTCATCCACTCCAAACGTAACGTTAACCTACTATTTGGCCGGCTCGCAAGCCCAAACGAGTGTGTGCGTCGTGCCTGTTGTCTTGTTTCCGGTCTAGCTGGATCCGCTTGCGCTTTGGTCGACGAAGCAACAAAACGTCCTCGCGCGGCACAAGCCACTGAAATGAATGGGTTTCATAGCGCAGCGCCGCGTCCTGTTGCAAAAGCATGTGAAAAAAAATACAAAGTTTGCTTGGCCAAAAAGACTGTTAATCTCACGATAAAAAAATGAATGCCGTTAAAATGGGTTTGCGTTAACGCTGTTAATGACGCGTTTAACTGACAGCCCTAATAAATAGACATTCATACTGTCTAAAGGCTGAAAATGGTTGAGATACATATTTTTAGCTATAGACTGAGCAGACCCAGTTGCTGTGTTCATATGACAGGATGTTTACCTTCCCCAGGAAGTTCATCACGACCACTGATGAACAGTTTATAACCATAAAGATCTTCAAGCATCTCAGGAAGGGAATGCAGGGCAAAGGTCATTGCGGAAGATGAGCTGAGTTGGTCACCATGGAGATAACTCACATACGCATCATACGACTTTCCATCTTAAATGAAGCATAAGAATAATCAATACAAAATAAAAAAACAATATAATTATAATTGGATGATTAATAATGATAAACAAGCAGTGCTATGCAGTTTTTGTCACTGATTACTGATTGGGATTCAGGTCAGAGAATCAGGTCCCTTTTTGTCGTATCTGATACATGCTTGAACCGAACAATCAATGAGCTTTTCATCTCTGAGACATTTAAAATTTGTATTGGCAAAGAAATTGCAGCTTTGTTGTGTAAAAACAGTACAAAATAAAAATAGTAAAGTAGTAGTAGCCTTTATTGTCATTGGTCACAAGTACCAACGAAATTAGCCATCAACCTGTCCATACAAACATACATACAATATGACAAGGGGGTAGACAGGACAGGAAGACAGAGAATTTAGGAAGAAAATACAGCATAACATGAGGAGAGGTGAGGAGAAAAAAAAGGCAACCCCCAGACTATGCTCCTGTGAGGAGTACAGTTTGGGAACAGTAAAAAACACCTCAGCAACATTTGCACATAATCAGTACACTCTACAAACATGAACACACAAGACTTGCAACAGGGGAGGGGAGTGGGGTGGAGGTGGAGGTGGGGTGGAGGAGTGGGATGGAGGTAACCCAGCTCAGACAGGTATCCGTCCGGTCCTGCAGCCATTCTCGGCGCTGGTCACAGACCCGCCTGTCAGACTGGTGGTACGAAGCGTTGAAGGCGAGGGATGGGGGGTGGGGGGGTGATTGCTTATCGTATATATGTAAGAGTTCGTGTATGTGTAGGCCTGGAGAGTCGCTATGCCTGGCATCATAATCTTAGTACCTCAAGTCCGCAGGATTGTCATAGCGATACACAGCAAGTTGCCATGGAGACAACCCTGATCATGTCCCAGACAGAGTCAACAATCAGCAGGTGTCTGAGGAGTGGGGGAAGGAACGCAAGAGCGGCTCACTGCAGTGCTCTTCCGGAGGAGTTGTTGTTCCAACAGCAGCCTTGGCCAAGGCCAGTGCTGGATGAGGGGGGCCGAAAGCAGATAAGATCGGTCTTATGTATATGGTCTTGGGACGAGTAGCCGCATTCCGATTTACACAGCCCCTGGTCCATTTTGGTCTCCGAAACGATCCATTTGCCTTTGCAGAGCTGTGAGCTTCTCCATGATGTTATCCATATAGTGGTTCATAGTCACAGTCTGAGTGCTGACAGCTCTGCCCACTGCTTCAATCATGACGGGCAGCCTTGTGGAGCTTTGGACAGCTGTCGCCGACTTCTTAATTTCTCGATAAACCAGGGCAATGCCTGATCCAATCAGCAGAAAACCTGTTATCATGGTTCCGAATAGGTAGATATCTTCAATGTCCTCCACGGAAAGAGCCGCCAGACACACGACCCGCCACCTTTCCCACGCGTCCATCGTGTAGCCAGCTGCGAACGTTCCGGCAGGGCAGTCAGGTTCCCCCGAACCCAAGCCTCTTTGAGAAGATGGTGTCAATAGCGTTGAGAGACCAGTTGATCAAATCCATAATTTCTTAGTTTGGAGAGCAGTGCGGAGAGAGTCTCTCAAAAAGTACAAGACAGTAGACTAGACGAGACGAGAGGAGCAAAGCAGGGGAGGTAAGGGAGAGGAGGGAATGAAAATGCGACCGCCTTCGTTGAGAGCCAAAGAGAAGAGGGGCCTACAGTAGCCTACAAAGCAACATAAATTAAGAACGGGCGTTTTTCTTTGACCCTCTCTCGCAGACGCGCTGGATCTCTTTTTAGCAAGTTTCTTTTGTCTCCCTCACTGTCACGCGCAGGGTCTCTATTGAAATGAAATGTTTCAGGGAAGAAACAATACAGCTGATGATACTGATACATTATAGACTTCTATAAATTCAATGTTAGGCTGCATAGATTAGGTCAGCCGGAACTGGGAACACTTCCCTTAAATCTTGATGTACTCGCTACATCATAAGAAGAATGGCATCTACGCTAATATTAGTGTCTTTGTTTATCCCGAGGTTTTCCCGCAGCCTGCCGGATCCAGGCCGTATCCAGATCTGACGAAGGAGATTCGCCTGGACACACACACACACACACTCCAGATCTGATGAGGGAGATTCGCCTGGACCCGATGACAATGCAGTGCTGAAGTATCCACTATCCTCTCCCTATGGAGGATCCCATTCCCACTCTACAGATAAAGCGTTGTGAATTCCGGCTCGCGTACCCCGAAGTGATAAAATAAAACAAAATTCTGTATCAAAATTTATAGGCAAGAAAAGTAGTTTGTTTAGGCTGGGTTGTATGAATTACAAACCTGCGCACATATTTTAAAAAGCACATAACTATAGAATTCTGAATGAGCATGTGAACGCCGTCAGCGTTAATCACAGGTTCGCGTTTAAAGTCTGATCATTTCGACGGAGGTGAATCAATCAAAGTTAACTTTAGCTGGAAATAACATTATTCAAGAACCGCTATAACGCCAAAACAATCTGTTACCTTAAATTATGTTTATATAAGCTCTGTAAAGCTGCTTTGAAATAATTCATTGTTAAAAGCGCTATATAAATGAAGATGACTTGACTGTATATTTCGCTGTGTGTCATCCACACCAATTACAAAAAATAACTGTAACAAATTATTTAACCTTTGTTGCTTCAAAGAAAAAGAATGCTTTTTTGAATTTACCTTACAATAAAACGAGGTTGATCTCGAATTAAAGAGCTCTGTATCTGCTGATCACTCGCATTCGTTTAGTTGGCATGATTTCGTTTCATCAACAGTTCATGTTTAGATAATGCCAGATTGTTGACAATCATACACTCTGCTCAAACATTCTTAAACTCTACAAGACCAGTTGAAATAACTGGATTGAACACTTCAATTTAATTTTTTTTAATGAAAAACCTTTAAATATGCTACATTAGCTCCAATATTTATAATTTCATTAAGATAGGGCCTATTTGGACACATCGAGAGATGTGTTCTGTATCATTAGACTGGCTATCCAACACTCTCCATATAAAAGACGGGACATTAACACCTATAGGCTATTGTCCTGCACCCCCACGGTAAAGCCACTGAGCTGCCCCTCCAAACCCCCCACAGGCTCTGAGAGGAGCGTCTGAGACAAAGAGAAGTCGCAGACATTAGCATAGGTCTCATTTACACCAAGACGCTGGGGACATGTCCCCACCACTTTTTGAAATGGCTGATTTTGTCCCCACCACTTTTTGAAAGCATTTGGTTAAAATGTTCTGAAAAATCAAGCGAACCAAGAAATGTTAAAGGTTTATTTGCACAAAATAAAACATGCAATGCAGTTTAGATACAGAAAGAAACAATGTACATTGTCCAAAAAAGTAACTTAAACAAAATAAACTATTACTGATTCTAAAATGACCCAAAAACATGCATGCGCCGATCAGTAAAGCCTGGTTCACACGGCAGGATAATTAGGCCGATTTTAGCCCCGATTTACCCCTTCCGACAATCTTAAGGATGCTACGATTATCGTAAAATAATCTGATCAGATATTCCTGCCGTGTGTGGTGTGTTAAGGCTCCTCTCGTCTGCTCGGAAGGACGCCGGGACCGCTCAGATCTCTAATCGGGGATATCCAACATGTTGGATTTTTTTGGCCCCATTTCTCCTCATGTGTGGAGGCTACTTGTCCGGTTGGGCAAGTAAAATTCTCTTTTACTTGTCCCTTCAAAAAATCTACTTGTCCCGGACAAGCGGACAAGCGTTAATGTCGAGCCCTGTAGTATGGTGCTTTGGCACTGCTCGGTTGAGCTGGTGTTGCAGGGACTGTTACATGTGCAGTCGACATTGTTGAGGGTTTTAAGGCCTGTTCACACCGGGACGAACTTCGATATTCGCCGATGTTTAACGCCTCGTGACTAAACAAAGGGCGCCAATGTGAGTGTGCACACCGACGCGAAAAACGCCACGCGTAAAAGCGTCATTTTTAAAAAAACGCCTCAGGCTTGTTTTTTTTGTTTGACGCGCCTCGTCAAAAAATATCTGACCAATGAGATTGGCGCTTTTGCTCACGTGTCTGGAGCTTCTGAAGTTACAGTAAAACGCAACTTGGGGGCGCTCAAACACAAAACGGTCTTGCCGAGCACACAAACGTAACGGCGAAGAAGATATACGCCAAGTAGCGTCTACACTGCCGGGAAGAAATAAGACAAGGAAGATGCAAGGCTAGATGAATGTAGAGCTGCTGGTCTCGTTGGTGTCGGAACATAAAGAACTATACGACAAACACGACAGCGCCTACAAAAATCTTGATAAAAGAGAATGTAATGGAGTGGTATTGCAGAGCAAATGGGCGCCATCTAATGTCAGGGAATGAATTTGCATATTCACTCGGCTCATCGTCAGCGAAAATCGCTTGGGTTTATACACAAAAAACACGTTGAAAAACGCTGACGAATAACGCGCGCCGATATTCGTCCCGGTGTGTACGAGCCTTTATGCTGAGTATTTTCGTGTTGTTGACTGGCCTACGCTATGCCCATTTTTGATGCGCCGTTATTCAATATTTTTGTTTGTTTTTTTCATCTGATCTTTTGTCCCCACCACTTTTCAACACAAACTGACGCCCCTGGACATTAGCATTAGTAAAGTATTGATAGTGAAGAAATAAATCATTTAGGCTACATGTAGTAATATTTCTGTCATAAAAAAAGTTTATTAAAGAAATATTTCATTATTTCAATAGGATAATTGAAGAATTAAACCCCTGGGGTCGGGGGCTCGCTTTTTTTCTAATCAGCGCAAAAGAGACTCTTTTGCTGTTGATTTTGATCTTACATAAGTGTTATACATCATTAGATCATGTTAAGTGTCTATTTTTTTGTGTATACTCACAATAAAAACAAAGTGTTGTGCTTTTCGCCAAATAAAGAAAAAAAAACATGATGCGCGTTCTGCCATCTCTCAATGTGAAGTCCATTCTGAAACGCGTCCGAAAATGAACTGTAACTCAGTGAACTCAGTCACACAGGCATAAAGATTGAATTCTCTTATTTTAAATATTCTCAGTTTATGTAATCTGTATGAAAAGAGAGAGATGTTAGTCGTTCTCATTTTAGCTCATTATAGCTCATTAAGTGTTAATGTGACCACGCCCGCGGAGAGCGCGCGCTATTCAAACGCAAATGATCTGAGGCAATCCATGCAAACGTGTCAACACCCACATCAACTGGATAAAACACATCAAGTTTAATCAGACTCTACGACGCTATTATTACTATCGTGATAATAATCCTGAAAAATGTACCTCAGAAGTGCCGGTTTAGTTTCACTTCGAGGAGCAACGGATCTAGCTGAGGTGGAATACTAAGTTCTTTATTCTTAAGTGCTTTGTTCTCATCGCGATATGCAATAGTGTCTGTAAACCGCAAAAAGACTGTTTAAATATGAATCGTGTGTCTGTGTTTGAATGAATGAACTGCACAGATGCGTGCTGTTGTTTACTAATAAAGCTTGCATCTGTGCCGTATAAGCAACGTGTTAAACTGCAAATTAACATTTATATGCTAATATATCATAAAAACGATATGTTACATACGAAATATGAATGTTTAGTTAAGATTTCGTTGATTAGTTTAGGATAGATTATAAAGTTTTTACTGTAAAATAGACTACTTTCACATCAAATAAGCTTTTGTTCTCCATTTTCTGCTCATATGTTAAATATATAGTATGGGATGTTTTGTCAAAAATAAAGTATATTGAATTATCAACTAAGAAGTTTTTATAGTGTTTGTTCCAATATTCTAACTAATGAATCCTTAACTTTGAAATACGTATGACAAAATGTACTTACACTTGAAATATTGTTAAAATTGTAATTGTTGTTGATTTACATGTGAAAACTTAGAATAGCAAAAAATATATTTACAAGGTAGATGTAAGCAGCATCTTAATAGGTCAATATAAGCCTTCTCATTAAATTATTTATTATTGTTTTTTATTAGTGACACATTTGGGGAGAGGATTTGAGGCCACTTGCCTCAGCTCAGTCACAATAAGAAATATGTCTAAATCGGGTTTATGTCTTTACATAATTAACAGAATGCATAGCTGATATAAAAAATTGCATGACTAGTAATTTCCTACTACTTAATTCTGAAAAAACAGATATTCAAATTATTGGACAAAAAACGTCCTCACGTAATAACCTACAATACTGTAACACTTGATGGCTGCTCTGTCAAGTCTTCGTCGTCGGTTGGAAACCTGGATGTGTGTGTTTGTGTGTGTACTCTTTGATAGCAATCTTTCATTTAAAAGTCACGTGAATAGTATCTGTAAAACCACATTTTTCCATCTTAAAAATATATCTAAATTACGTCACATGCTCTCATTGACGAATGCGGAACAATTAGTTCATGCGTTCATGACCTCAAGGCTAGATTACTGTAATGCTCTACTGGGTGGTTGCCCTGCACGCTTAATAAACAAACTCCAGCTGGTCCAAAACGCCGCAGCTCGAGTTCTTACCAGAACCAGGAAGTATGACCATATTAGCCCGGTTCTGTCAACACTGCATTGGCTCCCTATTAAACATTGTATACATTTTAAAATATTGATTACTTACAAAGCACTAAATGGTTTAGCTCCCAGTACTTGAGCGAGCTCTTTACGCATTATAGTCCTTCACGTCTATTGCGATCTCAAAGTTCCGGCCAGGAACTTTACCTAGAATATAATACCTAGAATATCTAAATCGACTGCTGGCGGGAGATCCTTTTCCTATTTAGCACCAAAACTCTGGAACAGTCTTCCTAACATTGTCCGAGAAGCAGACACACTCTGTCAGTTCAAAGCTAGACTAAAAACACATCTCTTTTACCTAGCATAAACATAACACACTATAGACTTCTATAATTCAATGTTAGGCTGCATAGATTAGGTCAGCCGGAACTGGGAACCCTTCCCATAAATCCTGATGTACTTGTTACATCATAAAAAGAATGGCATCTACACTAATCTTAGTCTTTCTGCTTATTCAGAGGTTTACTGTAGTCAGCCGGATCCAGGCCGTGTCCAGATCAGATGGAGGACCTGTTCCTAGACATTACCACAACGCATCCCTGAAGTGTCAGCAGAGATTTTGTCAACTAGACTCTCCCCTGTAAGGCCTCATCGACACGACAGCCATCGGCACTGATCCTCAACAAACTCGTCTCCATACCGGCGTGACTCCGATATTCAACAAGATGGAACTGGATAGTATTCCGATTGTTCCAATCCAATCCAATCTGACTTCTGACCTATAATACCCTAACCTCCCTGAATCATAATCGTACAATGTTTGTTCATTGGCCAGAGAAGAACTGAGCAACTGAGTCTGGTTTCTCCCAAGGTTTTTTCCCCTCCATTCTGTCACTGATGGAGTTTTGGTTCCTTGCCACTGTCGCCTTTTTTGTCTTTGTTGCCATTGGCTTTTGGCTTGCTTAGTTGGGGATATTAAATTTAACATTTAATTTAATATTCAACAATATTATTGACCTGCCTGCATTGACACCATTATATGAGAACTGAACTGAGCTGGACGATGACATCACGGTTTTATCCTATATGTATATAAATGAACTAAAATGAAAGGGGTGGTAAAATGCCATTTTCACATTTTCTTACTTAAGCTGGACTGTGACGCTATTTTCTTCTGGAAACAAACTTTGTTGCATTATTTTCCTGTTATCTCTGTAAAGCTGCTTTAAAACAATTTGTATTGTAAAAAGCACTATATAAATAAATGTGACTTCACTTGACTATATTGTTAAAAGCGCTATATAAATGAAGGTGACTTGACTTAAATTTAGGCTGATAAAAAATGCTGTATTACAGTAATGAGATTCTCACGAGAATATAACAAGGACAGGAGTTAAAATAAAAAAAAACATTCAAATGCATTATGATAATGAGAATTTTAAAATGTGCTTAATTGTCATGAAAATAATGTTTTTTCAACAAAAAAAATTATGCAAAATATAATTTAAATTTTTTTTCAGTTGATTTTGATGTTGCTGTGAAATTCACCCACTTGTATTTCATAATAAATATTTAATGCCATTTATGATCGAATCAGTTTGATTTTTAAACAAAACCATTGACATGTAATTGAAAGCATCTCTACAGAAAACAGTCAATAAAAATCTGAGGTAAAGACGTACCGCTACATACGGCAGAAGATGAGCAAACATCCCTGTAAACCAGAACCAGATCGACTCTGAAGAGGAATGCTACAGCGCCCAGTAACGTGACCAGAGCCACCAGACAGAGGCCGATCCAATAATGACGCTCCTTCTGACTAGCTGGGAGAAAAAGAGAAGGAGCTAGTTGGAAAAGGGGACATAATCAGAAGTATTGTCCAATGTAACCTAGAGCTGACCTAGGATAAGCAGGACTTTTCCAGAATCTGAACCTGCCGGGTGTTGAACGACACAGACGAGATCAGTGTTCAGATATTCAGCTGTGACTTCTGGGATGAACAAAACAGAAAGTTTGTACAGCTGCTCGCTCTCCTTCATGCTGGAAATACAAGACATGCAGAAGCAAAATGGTTAATCACATCATAAACAAAACACTCTCTCATTATATAAAGAGCAAATGTATCTTTTTTCCTTACGTGGAGCTATTGTAGCTCAGAGTGAGAGATTCACTCATCCAGTATATATCAGTTTCTTCCATATCATTCTTCCCAACAAGAGCTTTGCAGCACAGCTTGAAACTTTCACCTGCGTTCACATGCATATTATTGCGCTTTTCAAAATGTTTTGGTTTCATTACTTTTCTTTAAATTGCAATTCAATAAACTCGTCTTCATGTCATTCTAATTCAAATTCAATTTAATATGCTGTGTTTTTTTACAAATTCGATTCAAATTCACACTTATGAAAGGAAAGAGATACGTCCTAAATGCTAATGTTTTTGCATACGTTTTTTTGCAGATCACAAAAACACATAAATGGCCTCGAGTTAAAACACGTACAAGTACTAACTAGAATTGACACGTACAGCAACAGAAGAGTTAAGCGTGTCATCACCATCACTCACCTAGTGTTACAGTGTGTGTTTCTTGCTGTGGGTAGATGATTTTAGGCTTCGTCACCACTGTTACACACAGAGAAACATTCATCACATCATCCATCAGAGTCTCTCCATCAGCGCTATACTGCCCTCTAACTGTGTGCGGATGTTATTAGGGCACGCACTTCTTATTTCAGGTTCTTAAAGGTGCTCTAAGCGATGTCATGCGTTTTTTAGGCCAAAACATTTTTTGTCACATACAGCAAACATATCCTCACTATCCGCCACAATATAGACACACGTCCTCTTCCTGGCAGATTCGTAACTTCTTTAGTTGATTAGAACTTCTTAATTATTGCCCTGATTGTGACGTCCCTGAGTCCTCTGATCCTATTGGTCCAGCCGTGGGAGTTCCTGATTGGTTTTTCCTCATGCTAATTGCTAATTAGTTAGAGCATATAAAGAGTGCTGTGCCTTCTTAGAGGAGGGCACTCTTTGGAGAAACTCTCCTCAGGAGTGGCTCCACGGGTATTTGTCTTACACATGTAGCGTCAAGATATTATTGTTTGTTAACCTGTTGTTTTTCCTTATCCCTAGACTTTTGTTTATTTTTGTTTCTGGTTGTATGTTTAATCTAATAAAACTCTTTTTGATTGCAACGTGCTGTTTGAATCCTCTTTTGTGTTGCGGCCTGATACTAGCGGGTCGTAACATAAAATTGGGCGCTCGTCCTGGATGCTGCATGTGTAAGTAAATACTTAGTGTTTAAGGTGTTCACTCTTTTTGAATGAGTAGACTTCAGGTAGTTAGAGTGTTCTCAGCTGGGTTTAAAACTCTTCCGTCGAGGCACTGTTTGTTATTTTTTTTGTTATTTTGCCTTTCTTATTTTTGAAGGTTATCCTGGACGGGGGTTTTAAATCTCTGTTGGGGGTACGCTTCAGGCTTTTGATTTAAAACGCCAATTGTCCTTGAGCTCAGCGTTTAAATACCGCCCCGAGTCCGGTACACCTTTGAAGACTAGGTAGGTTTAGTTAGTGTTGTCTATAGTTAGGAACTGGAGTCTCTCATTTTCATTTAGGGTGACACTTTTTGTTTTCTGCATCTGCATATTTTATATGTCTGCTGATTATGAAGATAATTTGAGATGACTTGTGGTAAGTCTTTGTTTATCTCATAACGAAAGTGCGGATCCTAACTGGAGCATGTGTGGGTGACAACTCCAGGCGAAGTGGCTGATGGGATTTGTATTTCTAGTGCTCTAGTTTAGTGGCGTCGCACTCGTGTGGTTGTATTGCTGTTGTGTTTCTCTGCTGCCTCTTTTAACAGAAATGTCGTCGGTGATCGAGGATTTCTTCTCATTTCCTACGGAAATCTTACTGGAGAGATGCACGAAGGAAGAGTTGTTGCAGATTGCCGAGCGCTTTGATGTGGAGGTAACGAGTAACGATAAGAAGCTGAAAGACACGTTGGTGAAAGTTGTGAAAAATGCACTTTTTGAGCGGGGTGTTTTAGAGGTAAGAGCTCAAGATATTGATCCTGAAGAGTCTTTAACCTCTCCTCTTTATGCTGCCGATCGAAATGTGAAATTTAGTGAGATGTCTGCGCAAGAGAAACAGTTATGTGTGGATGCGGAAAAATTACATGCTGAGCGTGACGCTTGTGCACTGAAAGAAAGTGATCTTGAAATGAGAAAACTAGAGTTACAACAGAAACTAGAGTTACGTAAACTGGAGTTACAATCTGAAAGGGAGGAAAGAGATTTTCAGTTGAGGAAAATGGAATTAGAGTTGCATGCACAAACAGTTGAAACTCCACGTCATGCATCGTCTGTGGAAACTGTGTTAACTGCACCTGGTTGTGACGTTTACAAAAACATTAGACTTGTACCGCTGTTTTCAGAGAAGGAAGTGGAGAAGTATTTTCAACATTTTGAGCGTGTTGCAGAGTCTTTAAGATGGCCAAAAGAATTTTGGACCTTATTATTGCAATGTGTTTTAGTAGGAAGAGCACAGAATGTTTATTCAGCGTTGACTATGGAACAAAGTGGTGATTATGAAATTGTTAAGTCTGCTATTTTGCATGCTTATGAACTGGCACCTGAAGCATACCGCCAGAAATTTAGAAGTCACTTTAGGGCTGAAAACTGTACATATCTCGAGTTTGCTAGAGAGAAAGAGAATTTGTTTGACCGCTGGTGTACCTCAGTAAAAGTAACCACCAAGGAACAGCTTAGAGAACTGATTCTTTTAGAGGAGTTTAAAAACTGTGTTCCAAATGCTGTTGCTATGTACCTCAATGAGCATAAAGTGAGTACATTTACATTTACATTTATTCATTTAGCTGACGCTTTTATCCAAAGCGACTTACAATTGCTATATATGTCAGAGGTCGCACGCCTCTGGAGCAACTAGGGGTTAAGTGTCTTGCTCAGGGACACATTGGTGTCTTGCAGTGGATTCAAACCCGGGTCTCTCACACCAAAGGCATGTGTCTTATCCACTGCGCCATCACCACCCCTAAAATGTAAAATGTCCGATGCTGCTCTTATGGCAGATGAATTTGTTCTTACTCATAAAATTTCTGTCAATAACTTCAATGATTTGAGCAGGCCTAAGTTGAGTGTTACTGGTAGATCTAAACAGATGGTTTCACGCCAGAATACTGTGTCAAATAGTACTGATAATACTTCACATTTGAAAGCTGAGATGGATTGTTTCTACTGTAAGAAGGTAGGACATAAAATTGCAGACTGTTTCGCTCTCAAAAAGAAAGAGAAGGTTGTTAAACCTGTGGGTTTAATATCTACATCGAATGTGAATCATATTTCTGCTCGATATAATGAAGCGGCTGAACGGGTAGATATTACTGGGAAGTAGAATGGGGAAAATTGTGTTGATTTTGCACCATTTCTCACTGAAGGAACCGTGGCTTTGCCTAATTCAGATAAGACTGTACCTGTACGCATCTTACGAGATACTGGGGCGGTGCAATCCTTTTTGTTAGAAGGACTTTTGCCGTTGTCTGAACGTACTGATACGGGAACTCATGTACTGGTTAGAGGACTTGAGATGGGGTTCATGGAAGTTCCTCTGCACTGCATCCATCTTGATTCTAAACTTGTGTCAGGTGAGGTGGTAGTTGGAGTTCGTGCTATGCTTCCTGTCTCAGGTGTCACTTTCATACTTGGCAATGATTTAGCCGGGGGAAATGTTTGGGAAAAGTCTGATGCTGATGTTCCACCTGTAGTGGTTTCTGTTGTTGATAAATTGGATGGATCTTCTGACTGTCCAAATTTATACCCTGCATGTGCAATAACTCGAGCGATGGCTAAGAAAAGTATGCCAGATGAAAACATTCTCTGTGATACTTTTATTGTTTCTGAAAATTCCTTTCAGCCAGAATTAAATACTGTGTACGGATGTGGAAGATGTGATTCCAGTGCATGATTCACATGCTGTTGATAACCATGAGACTAAGTCTGATATAGTGTCAGAATCTCCATTTATCTGTGATGACCATGATAACATATCCTGCTCTTTATCTCCGCTTTATAGTGTGACTCGAGATGACCTTATCAAAGCACAGCAGGCGGATGGCACTCTGCAAGAATTGTTTTCTTTAGTTCGTGACGGAGAAGACAAGACTTCATCTCCTTTCTATTTTCTTCGAGATGGATTGCTGTATAGACAACAACCTATGAGTTTTAACTTTTCACTCGATCCTAGAATTCAAATTGTGGTTCCACTTAATTTCCGTCAAGACCTCTTACAATTATCACATCAGGGCATGGCTGGTCATATGGGGGTACGGAAGACCTATGATAGAGTGTTAAGAAAATTTTATTGGCCTAGGTGTAAGCGAGATGTGATTAACTATATTCGAGCCTGTCATACTTGTCAGATGACAGGTAAGCCGAATCAAAAGGTTCCATTAGCTCCCTTACAGCCTATTGCAGCAGTTACAACACCTTTTGCACACTTGACTGTTGATTGTGTTGGTCCGTTACCAAGATCTAAGGCTGGACATGCATATTTACTCACCGTAATGTGTCAGACTACATATCCCCTGAGATCAATAACTTCCAAATCTATTTTAAAGGCTTTAACCAGTTTTATGTCAACTTTTGGCATTCCGGAAACTATTCAGTCCGATCAGGGTTCAAATTTTATGTCCCGAAACTTTTCTAAGGTCATGCGACAACTTAAAGTTAAACATAATATATCGAGTGCTTATCATCCTCAAAGTCAAGGATGTCTGGAAAGATTCCATCAGACTCTTAAGTCACTGTTGAGGTCTTATTGTGTCGAACTTGACTGTGACTGGGAGGAAGGACTTCCTTGGATGCTGCTCGCTATTCGTGAGGTTGTACAGGAGAGCATAGGCTTTAGCCCTAATGAGTTGGTGTTTGGACACACTGTTAGGGGTCCTATTGCTGTCTTGGCAGATGAGTGGACGAATCTGGATCCTCCTGAGAATGTTTTAGATTATGTGAGTAGTTTCCGTTATCGACTTTACGAAGCTAGAGCTATTGCTCTGCGGAAGTTAACTAAATCTCAGAAAAAGATGCAGAGACTGTTTGATCGTAAAGTGAAGTCCAGACATTTTCAAGCAGGTGACCAAGTGCTGGCGTTGTTGCCTGTTCTGTTGCCTGGAATGGCAGATCCAAGAGGTTTGGAAACATCTGTAGAGATGGATGACAATCCAGAAGAGATGAAAGGTCCCTCTCGAGGAGAAGTGGAAGGGCGGTTGAATAATTCTGAAGTTCTTGCTAACTTAGCTCACATTTTATCTCACTTGTCTGAGTCGGAGAAGGCTGATATTATTGAGTTGGTAAGCTTGTTTCACTCAATCTTTTCTGATGTTCCTACTCGAACTTCTGTCGTGGAGCATGATATTGATGTTGGTACAGCTCAACCAGTAAAACAACATGCCTATCGTGTTAACCCGATTAAAAGGAAGTTACTTCAGAAAGAAGTAGATTATTTACTCGATCATGACTTGGCGGAACCTAGTTTTAGTTCTTGGAGTTCCCCATGTATCTTGGTGAATAAACCTGATAATTCGTATCGTTTCTGTACTGATTACAGAAAGCTCAATTCTCTGACAAAGCCTGATTGTTATCCTTTACCAAGAATTGATGATTGTGTTGACCGTGTCGGCTCAGCGCAATTTGTTAGCAAATTTGACCTCCTTAAGGGTTATTGGCAAGTGCCATTGACATCTCATGCTAAAGAACTATCTGCTTTTGTTACACCTGATAGCTTCCTGCAGTACACAGTTATGCCTTTCGGGGTCCGAAATGCTCCCGCTACATTTCAGCGACTAATAAATCACGTTTTGTCTGGGATGACTGGTTGTGAAGCTTACCTGGACGATGTTGTTCTGTATAGTTCCTCTTGGTCTGAACACCTTGATCAAATTAGAGAGCTCTTTGTGCGTTTAGCCAAAGCCAATTTAACTGTAAATCTTGCTAAGAGTGAGTTTGGAAAGGCCACTGTGACATACTTAGGGAAGGTGGTTGGCAGGGGTTGTGTGAAGCCGATTCACGCTAAAGTGAATGCCATCTGTAGTTTTCCCAAACCAACTACCCGTCGTGAGTTGCGACGATTTCTTGGGATGGTGGGTTACTACAGGGGTTTCTGTCATAATTTTGCAAGTGTAGTTGCCCCTCTGACTGATTTGCTAAGCCCTAAGAGACCTTTCCAATGGTCAGAACAATGTCAGTGTTCCTTTGAGAATGCCAAATCTTTATTAGCAAATGCTCCAGTGTTGTCTGCTCCTAATTTTGACAAGCATTTTCTACTTGCAGTTGATGCAAGCGCTTACGGTGCTGGTGCTGTTCTTTTGCAAGCGGATTTTAACGGAATCGAGCATCCAGTCAGTTATTTTTCAAAGAAATTCAATCGTCATCAGCAAGTGTATTCTACATTTACATTTACATTTAGTCATTTAGCAGACGCTTTTATCCAAAGCGACTTACAACTGAGGACTAAACCAAGCGAGTCATCGTGAAGAGGCAAAAGCAACGCAAGAAGTGCTCAAAATACAAAGTTCAGACATAGCTCGGAGTAGCATAAGCCAGGCAAGCGAGGATTTAGAGGAAAGGATTTTTTTTTTTTTTTTTTTTTTTTTTTTTTTTTTAAGTTAAGTGCTCCCGGAAGAGATGAGTTTTCAGTTGTCTTTTGAATGTTGTCAGGGATTCTGCATTCCGGATGAGGGTGGGGAGATCATTCCACCAGCATGGAACCGTGAATGAGAATGTTCTGGAGAGTGATTTTGTGACCCGCTGTGATGTTACCACGAGCCGTCGCTCATTGACCGATCGTAGGCTTCTGGTAGGGATGTAGACTTGTAGTAGTGAGTGGAAGTAGGAGGGAGCTGAACCTGTGGTCAATCTGTAAGCAAGCGTCAAAACCTTGAACTTGATGCGAGCAGCGAGTGGTAGCCAGTGCAGAGAGATGAGCAGAGGTGTGACGTGGGCCCTTTTGGGCTCGTTGAAGACCAGACGAGTTGCAGCATTCTGGATCATTTGTAGAGGTTTAGTTGCACATGATGGAAGTCCAGCCAGAAGAGCATTGCAGTAATCAAGCCTAGAAATGACCAGGGCCTGGACGAGAAGTTGTGTTGCATGCTCAGTTAGGAAAGGCCTGATCTTCCTGATGTTGTGCATAGCAAACCTGCATGATCGAGCTGTCTTTGTAATGTGGTCTGTGAAGGTCAGCTGATCATCAAAGATTACTCCAAGATTTCTGACCGACCTTGATGGGGTGATTGAGGATGAATCTACCTGGATAGTGAGGTCGTGCTGTAGAGACGGATTGGCAGGGAGGACGAGAAGCTCAGTCTTTGCCAGGTTGAGCTGCAGGTGATGTTCCTTCATCCATGCCGAGATGTCCGCCAGACAGCTTGAGATCCGTACAGCTACTGTGGGATCATCTGGTTGAAATGAGAGGTAGAGCTGGGTGTCATCAGCATAGCAATGGTAAGAGAAACCATGTGCCTGTATGATAGGTCCCAGTGATGTGGTGTAAATGGAGAAGAGGAGCGGTCCGAGAACTGAACCCTGAGGAACGCCTGTGGTCAGTTGATGTGCTTTGGATACCTCACCTCTCCATGTGACCTTGAAAGACCTACCTGTGAGATAGGACTCAAACCAGTTGAGGGAGGTTCCAGTGATGCCCAGTGATGAGAGGGCGGACAAGAGGATCTGATGATTCACAGTGTCGAAGGCAGCAGACAGGTCCAGTAGAATGAGAACTGATGATTTGGAAGCAGCTTTTGCGATCCGCGATTCTACCGTGGAAAAAGAAGCATTAGCCCTTATTTTAGCCGTTCAACATTTCGAGGTCTATTTGAGCTCGGTATGTGGTCCTATTACGGTATACACTGATCATAATCCGTTGACTTTCTTAGATCGAATGCGCGGTAAGAATCAGAGAATAATGAGATGGAGCCTTATTCTTCAACCTTTCCACTTGCAGATTAAACACATACGTGGCAAGGATAACATAATTGCTGATGCTCTCTCCCGTATGTAAACTGTCCCAGTAGTGTCTGGTATATTTTCTTCTCTCTCTTTCTCCTTTATTTTTCTCTGATGTCCTAGGGCCCAGGATTTCAGGATTGAAATGGAGTGAGATTTATGGAGATGAGTATTAAAGTTATTATACATTTACATTTTTTTGGAATGATGGTTTTGCATTCGTATTATTATTATTATTTTTTTTCTATTTTTGTCGGTTCTTTAGAGAAACTCCTTTTGGATTGGGAGGTGTGACGTCCCTGAGTCCTCTGATCCTATTGGTCCAGCCGTGGGAGTTCCTGATTGGTTTTTTCTCATGCTAATTGCTAATTAGTTAGAGCATATAAAGAGTGCTGTGCCTTCTTAGATGAGGGCACTCTTTGGAGAAACTCTCCTCAGGAGTGGCTCCTCCGGGTATTTGTCTTACACATGTAGCGTCAAGATATTATTGTTTGTTAACCTGTTGTTTTTCCTTATCCCTAGACTTTTGTTTATTTTTGTTTCTGGTTGTATGTTTAATCTAATAAAACTCTTTTTGATTGCAACGTGCTGTTTGAATCCTCTTTTGTGTTGCGGCCTGATACTAGCGGGTCGTAACACTGATGTTCAACTGTATTTATTGAATTATTTAATTTAGTGAACCGCTAATGATCATCAGATATCAGCAAGAGCGTGACTCGCAACAACACTAATGGAAAGAATATACTTTTGTTTGGTTGGTAACATACTTAAGGTTGTTACCAACCAAACAACGTGTACATACGAGTATTTGGTTGGTAACATACCAACCAAATACTCGTATGTACACGTCCTCGTGCAAACGAGGACGTGTAATTTGCGTTTGGGACATGTCCCACGACTCTTTTTGCCAGGGTCGATATTGTCCCCACCACTTTTTTAAACATCTCGCTGCACGGATATACATTATTGTTAAACATCCAGTTGATGTTAAATTAAACGTAATTAAATTAAACTTCCAGTTGACGTTAATTTGTCTTAAATAATAGGCGATCTGTGAGAGAAACACTGAGCGGCGGAAACACTGAGCGGCGGAAACACTGAGAGGCAGAAACACTGAGGGGCAGAAACACTCAGCGGCAGAAACACTGAGCGGCAGAAACACTGAGAGGCAGAAACACTGAGAGGCAGAAACACTGAGAGGCAGAAACACTGAGAGGCAGAAACACTGAGGGGGAAGAAACACTGAGCGGCAGAAACACTGAGCGGCGGAAACACTGAGCAGCAGAAACACTGAGCAGCAGAAATACTGAGGGGCAGAAACACTGAGGGGCAGAAACACTGAGGGGCAGAAACACTGAGCGGCAGAAACACTGAGCGGCAGAAACACTGAGGGGCAGAAACACTGAGAGGCAGAAACACTGAGGGGCAGAAACACTGAGCGGCAGAAACACTGAGCGGCGGAAACACTGAGCGGCAGAAACACTGAGCGGCAGAAACACTGAGCGGCAGAAACACTGAGCGGCAGAAACACTGAGCGGCAGAAACACTGAGGGGCAGAAACACTGATGGGCAGAAACACTGAGGGGCAGAAACACTGAGCGGCAGAAACACTGAGGGGCAGAAACACTGAGGGGCAGAAACACTGAGCGGCAGAAACACTGAGCGGCAGAAACACTGAGCGGCAGAAACACTGAGCGGCAGAAACACTGAGAGGCAGAAACACTGAGGGGCAGAAACACTGAGGGGCAGAAACACTGAGCGGCCGAAACACTGAGCGGCCGAAACACTGAGAGGCAGAAACACTGAGCGGCAGAAACACTGAGCGGCAGAAACACTGAGCGGCAGAAACACTGAGCGGCAGAAACACTGAGCGGCAGAAACACTGAGCGGCAGAAACACTGAGAGGCAGAAACACTGAGGGGCAGAAACACTGAGGGGCAGAAACACTGAGCGGCAGAAACACTGAGGGGCAGAAACACTGAGCGGCAGAAACACTGAGAGGCAGAAACACTGAGCGGCAGAAACACTGAGCGGCAGAAACACTGAGCGGCAGAAACACTGAGCGGCAGAAACACTGAGAGGCAGAAACACTGAGGGGCAGAAACACTGAGGGGCAGAAACACTGAGCGGCAGAAACACTGAGGGGCAGAAACACTGAGCGGCAGAAACACTGAGCGGCAGAAACACTGAGCGGCGGAAACACTGAGCGGCAGAAACACTGAGGGGCAGAAACACTGAGGGGCAGAAACACTGAGCGGCAGAAACACTGAGAGGCGGAAACACTGAGCGGCGGAAACACTGAGCGGCGGAAACACTGAGAGGCGGAAACACTAAACGGCGGAAACACTGAGCGGCGGAAACACTGAGCGGCGGAAACACTGAGCGGCGGAAACACTGAGTGGTGGAAACACTGAGAGGCGGAAACACTAAACGGCAGAAACACTGAGCGGCAGAAACACTGAGAGGCAGAAACACTGAGAGGCAGAAACACTGAGAGGCAGAAACACTGAGAGGCGGAAACACTAAACGGCAGAAACACTGAGCGGCAGAAACACTGAGAGGCAGAAACACTGAGCGGCAGAAACACTGAGCGGCAGAAACACTGAGCGGCGGAAACACTGAGCTGCAGAAACACTGAGAGGCAGAAACACTGAGAGGCAGAAACACTGAGAGGCAGAAACACTGAGAGGCAGAAACACTGAGAGGCAGAAACACTGAGAGGCGGAAACACTAAACGGCAGAAACACTGAGCGGCAGAAACACTGAGAGGCAGAAACACTGAGCGGCAGAAACACTGAGCGGCAGAAACACTGAGCGGCGGAAACACTGAGCTGCAGAAACACTGAGGGGCAGAAACACTGAGCGGCAGAAACACTGAGGGGCAGAAACACTGAGAGGCAGAAACACTGAGCTGCAGAAACACTGAGAGGCAGAAACACTGAGCGGCAGAAACACTGAGAGGCAGAAACACTGAGCTGCAGAAACACTGAGAGGCAGAAACACTGAGCTGCAGAAACACTGAGAGGCAGAAACACTGAACGGCAGAAACACTGAGAGGCAGAAACACTGAGCTGCAGAAACACTGAGCGGCAGAAACACTGAGCGGCAGAAACACTGAGAGGCAGAAACACTGAGCGGCAGAAACACTGAGCGGCAGAAACACTGAGCGGCAGAAACACTGAGCGGCAGAAACACTGAGCGGCAGAAACACTGAGGGGCAGAAACACTGAGCGGCAGAAACACTGAGCGGCAGAAACACTGAGCGGCAGAAACACTGAGGGGCAGAAACACTGAGGGGCAGAAACACATGAGTATACTGTGATATACACATTGAGCGCTCATTCACAGAGACACGCAGAACATGCAGAGTTTATTTCAATAGCAGTCTTTTTGAGCTTTGATATTCATAGACACTAGTACATATCGAGATTTGATTCATTGTACATCCCTACTTTTGATTTATTAATTCAAAAATGGCCAAATTGCGTGACGTTCCGCTTTACAGTAGCTAAGTTACATTTGTGACTGGATTCCGCGATTCGTGAACAATTTATGATTAAAAGTTCTGTCACAAAACGATGTTGTTATGAATCCTCACGCTTTTTTAAGTGGGTATACGGAGATCCTTGACATTTCCTAGTGGGTATAGGGCGTATACCTGCGTATAACGTAGACTACACCACTGCCTAAATCCAATTGAGAACCTCTGGGACATTATGTATCGGAGCATCCGAAGCCACCAAGAGTGTCCAGGATCTCACTGCCCAGACAGCAACAGTGTCGGCCCAGATCTGGCCCACATCTGGTACGTGTTGAATCCACAGGTCTGGGAGGAGATCCCATTTGACACCATCTCATCAGGATGTCTCATGCCCAGATGTTGTCGTGAGTGGATAGAGGCTCGTGTATGGCGCTCGAAATGCTCCATTCGGCGACGAGACTGACAAGCACGACAGATAACACACGTGTATACGTGCGTGTACGTCTCCATTTGTTTTATATGGAGACGTACACACAAATATCACGTCACGTAGACACGTCAATAACGTGTAGCTGTCGATCTATGCAGACGTCACGGCGGCGTCACGTTAGAAGTTAACGTGTGGATTACGTCTGAACGTCTGTCCGTCTGCCCGTCCTGCAATGATCTAAGTTTACAAACGTGACTTCGTGCTTCTGCCATACATCTGGAGCTATCTATTTTTCCTTATTTTCTCATACATTTACTGTTATAGACATTATCATAGATAATCTTATTTTGGCACAGTTTATGTAGGACTACATTTGATAAACTTATTTCTATAAGGCTGAATGTCTATTAAAGGGCCCCTGTTATGTCAGGCTGCGGCAGACGGAGGTTCTGAAGAGGGACTACATGAGCCTGATCGAGACGGTACGCAACACAGCGCCTGAGGCAACGATCATCGTGTCTGGACCGCTTCCCACGTACCGACAAGGACAGGAAAGGTTCAGTAGACTATTTGCACTAAATGAATGGTTAATGTCACTGTGTAATGAACAGAAACTGCTCTTTGTAAATAATTGGAATCTGTTTTGGGAGAGACCCAGGCTGTACCGTGCTGATGGCCTGCACCCCAGCAAAATCGGAGCAGCTGTTCTGTCGGATAATATCTCCAAGACGTTACGCACCAGATGACTAATAAGTCAAAATCCAAATCACAGTCTTTGCTGTCCAAACTTAATTGATATACGTAGTGAAGAACATTATATAGAAACTGTGTCTATTCCTCGTTTAGTGAAGCCAAACAATAAATCTAGTGCAGGATCTAGCAAAAATCTTATTGTAATTAAACCAGAAAATCTAATTATCAGTGAACAAAAAGAATTTCTAAAGCTAGGTCTTCTAAACATTAGATCGCTCACACCTAAAGCGGTTATTGTAAATGAAATGGTCACAGATAATAATTTCGATATACTTTGCCTTACTGAAACCTGGCTTAAACCAAATGAGTATTTCGGTCTAAATGAGTCTACTCCGCCAAGATACTGTTATAAGCATGAGCCCCGTCTGACTGGTCGTGGCGGCGGTGTTGCAACAATCTATAAAGATATTCTTAATGTTTCTCAGAAAACAGGTCACAGATTTAATTCGTTTGAAGTACTTATGGTAAATGTTACGCTCTTAGATGTAAGAAAGAAATCCATATTATCTCTAGCCTTGGCTACTGTATATAGACCTCCAGGGCCATATGCTGAATTTCCAAAAGAGTTTGCAGACTTTCTCTCGGATCTATTGGTCAATGTCGATAAAGCAATAATTGTTGGAGATTTTAACATACACGTAGACAATAAAAATGATGCGTTAGGGGCTGCGTTTACAGATTTATAAAACTCCTTTGGGGTCAAGCAAAACGTCCGTGGTCCCACTCATCTTCTAAATCATACACTAGATTTAATTATATCATATGGAACCAATCCAACTGATATAGATATTATACCGCAAAGTGATGATGTCACTGATCATTACATGGTAACGTGCATAATACGTACTGCTGAAATATGTCATGTTGCGCCACGTTATAGACCAGGCAGAACAATCCTTCCAACCACTATAGATAGATTCTCAATTAGCTTACCTGATCTATCTCAGCTGTTCAGTGAACCCAAACAAACAGATGAACTAGAGGAAATGACTAGCAGTTTGAGCACCATTTTCACTAGTACATTAGATATTGTTGCACCAATTAGATTAAAAAAGGCTAAAGAGAAAACTAAAGCACCCTGGTACAACAGTGTTACGCATGATATCAAGAGAGAAACTCGTAACCTAGAGCGTAAATGGAAACAAACTAATTTAGAGGTCTTTAGAATCGCGTGGAAAGACAGTATGTCACGTTATAAAAAGGCTCTAAAAACAGCCAGGGCTGAGCACCTCCGCAAACTAATAGAAAATAACCAAAATAATCCAAGGTTCTTATTTAACACCGTGGCTAGACTAACAAATAAACAGACATCACCAGAGCAAAATATACCGTTACAGTTTAGTAGTAATGATTTTATGAATTATTTCAATGAGAAAATAGAAAGCATTCGAAACACAATTATAAATGTACAATCCTCTATGGTCTCTTATGCTTCAACCTCAATTATGGCCCCTCTAGAACAACTACACCGCTTTACAACGATAGGACAGGAAGAGCTAAATAAACTTATTATTGCATCTAAACCAACAACATGCTCATTAGATCCAATACCCACTAAACTACTGAAAGAAGTGTTACCTGTAGTGGAAGAGCCTCTTCTCAATATTATTAACTCGTCTTTATTCTTAGGTCATGTTCCAAGAATATTCAAGTTGGCAGTAATAAAACCTCTCATTAAGAAACCGCAACTAGATCCAAATAACCTAGCAAATTACAGACCCATTTCAAATCTTCCATTTATGTCCAAAATACTAGAAAAAGTTGTATCCGCTCAACTGTGCTCTTTTTTGCAAGAAAATGATATCTATGAAAAATTCCAGTCAGGATTCAGACCGCATCATAGTACAGAAACTGCGCTAGTTAAAATTACAAATGATCTACTCTTAGCTTCGGATCAAGGCTGTATCTCAATACTAGTCCTACTTGATCTTAGCGCCGCGTTCGACACTATAGATCATAAAATACTCTTGGATCGACTACAAAACTACACTGGTGTTCAGGGACAGGCATTAAGCTGGTTTAGATCGTACTTATCTGACCGTTATCATTTTGTCTCTTTACACGGGGGAAAATCAAAGTTAACGTCAGTAGACTACGGAGTACCGCAAGGATCGGTGCTAGGCCCTCTGCTATTCTCAATATATATGCTGCCACTTGGTAATATTATAAGAAAACATGGAATTAATTTCCACTGTTATGCTGACGACACTCAATTATATATTTCATCACGACCAGATGAAAACATTACCTCATCTAAATTGACAGAATGTCTCAAAGATATAAAATGCTGGATGACGCGTAATTTCCTGCTATTAAATTCAGATAAAACGGAGGTATTACTTATTGGTCAAAAAAACTACACACAAAACCTCTTACAATACGACTTTAATATAGAAGGATGTCCTGTTACTTTTTCCACTACAGTAAAAGACCTGGGTGTTATACTAGACCGCAACTTGTCTTTCGAAAATCATATTTCATCTGTTACAAGAACAGCCTTTTTCCACCTTAGAAACATTGCTAAATTACGTAACATGCTATCTGTTTCTGATGCAGAAAAGTTAGTTCATGCATTCATGACCTCGAGACTAGATTACTGTAATGCTTTATTAGCTGGTTGTCCTGCATCCTCAATAAACAAGCTACAGTTAGTGCAAAATGCAGCCGCTAGAGTTCTTACTAGATCAAGAAAATATGATCATATAACACCGATTTTATCACTGGTTACCTATTAAGTTCCGTATCAATTACAAAGTACTACTACTGACCTATAAAGCCCTTAATGGTTTAGCTCCTATGTACTTAACGGACCTTCTTTCGCCCTACAATCCACCACGTTCTCTAAGATCACTAAATTCAAGGCTTCTGGTCATTCCTAGGATATCGAAGTCCATGAAAGGAGGGAGGGCATTCTCGCATTTAGCTCCAAAACTCTGGAATAGCCTTCCCGATACGGTCCGATGCTCTGACTTGCTGACACAGTTTAAAACTAGACTAAAGACGTGTCTCTTTAGTCAAGCATTCACATAATGCTTACCTTTTAGTCCTCTGCTATGCCATACGGAACCGTTTGCCACTGAAACTGCTTAACGCACCAGTGGGGCTCGACAGCCTTATAGACAAACGGGTCGGTCCGTATGGTTGCGGTTGGGTTGCGGAGAGTTTGGGTTGCGGAGAGTTGTGAGATTATGGTTTTCTAACACCTACTCCCGTGTAATGGAAATCATTATGAACATCAGCTATGCTAATTATTTCCCATCTGCCTTTCTGCTGTTATCTCGGGACGCTTGTCCCGAGAAAAATGGCGTTCGTAGGCTCCAGTTTTGTATCCTGCCTCTCACGGGGATTTCGGATGCCCCAACGCCTGTGATGAGAAGACCAACGCCTGTGAAGAGACGACTCAACGCCTGCGAAGAGACGACTCAACGCCGGTGATATGTTATCCCCTTAATATTACATGATTAACTAAATGTATTTTTTCCAGGTACTTTCTGATATGCACTTACTGTAAAGCTTCTTTGAAACCCTATGATTGTTAGCCAGAGGAGAACTGGCCCCTGACTAGCCTGGGTTCTCCCAAGGTTTTTTTCTCCATCCAATCTGATGGAGTTTTGGTTCCTTGCCACTGTCGCCTTGCTTTTGGCTTGCTTAGTTGGGGATATTTAATATTCAACAATATTATTGAACTGTGTTGTACTACTTTCATGTTATCACTGTGAAGCTGCTTTGATGGAATCTGTATTGTGAAAAGCGCTATATAAATAAATGTGACTTGACTTGACTTATGGATTTTTGAAAATGACCTTTCATGTTGTGTGTAACACAGCTCTAAGTGAATGAACCCATCCTGCAAAGTTTTAAATCTGAAAGTGCACCGTATATTAAGTTATTGTCTTTCAAAAGTAAGACTCGACCCTGAGTCAATGACATTAATTGTTTTTCAAACGTGTCATAAGCCGTTTCGTCGTGACGTCAAGGCGAAACATTAGCATATTGCCTGCCCGCGCGCGCACAGACACCAGGGAAAACTTGTATGGAAGTAAAATAATCCCAAATGTTTTTGAAACAAAAAGCCTGTTGAATTGTACTACTTGAAAAAAATATGCATTGCATTAACCCTGCTTGTATTTTAATGCATTGTATTTTTAGGGCTTGCATTTTTATAGGCTGAAATTTAGCATGGTTGAATATTTAAGCTGTGAATATTTCAAATCAAATCATTTCAAACACATTTTCATTAGTAAAATTTCAATAATCCATATTCACCTTTCATATTTCATATCCCAAATATTCAAACTGATTAAAAATACAACCTATAATATTCAACAGGCGGTTTTCGGTCCATTTTATTTCGCTTTGCAAATTCCCTTCCACAAATTCAGTGGTTCAAATTCGACAGTAAATTCAACATTGACATCCAGGAGCTGCAGGAAAAGTAGTAGATTACCGAGCATAATCTCCATCTGCTGTTAGTCGACCGCACCAGCAGGGGGTGCAAGCGCGTGTTGTTGACGAAGACCAGAGCAACAGTTAGTGCAAGCCATTCATTCATAAAAACTTATTTACAAAAATGTAAGTGTATTTGTGATTATTATGACGTCTGTTTTATGTGAAATTCAGTGTGTTCACGATTACTTTTCCTGTGTAGCCTACATGCATCTTTCTCTACCATGAACGATAATGTTATTCCCCTGATGCGGATGTACAGATCCAGTGTTACATTTGACATATTTCTCTTGGTTGTTTAGTTGCCTTAACCTTATATTGCAGCGATGTGCTGCATGCAGTACTAGGGTTTGGTTTCCCTCAATATGTCAGGATTCCCCTGCTGGACATATAAAACGCTTAACGTAGCTTAATGGACATAAAAGACCAAACTCGCAGGCTAGCAGATGGACTCAGAATATGAATTTAACACGCAAAGTTTAATGCTGAGCGTTTCCCAGTGATATACTGGCATAAATTTGGTTTGACATTGGACATTCGCACATTTAGGGACCGTCTCTAAAGTTACATACGAAATTGGTATACACGTTTCTAACTTAAATACCATTTGAAAAGAACGACTTACAGTCATAAAACCAACTGTAAAGTGTTCATGTAGGTGTCAGGCTCAGGCATAATGCGCAATTTATTCAAATAGATTGAAGTTTGCTATTGAAGTTAGAAACGTTTAGGCCTATAGGACTTGTTACTTTAGAGACGGTCCCTAAATGTGCGAATGTCAACCCAATTTTACATTTAGTCTTTTAGCTGGCACTTTTATCCAAAGCGACCAGTTAAACTAACAATATAGAACAACAATATGAAAGTGCTACTTCCCAGTTTAATCTAATGCAGTACATGTACAATACATACTTTCCAAATAAGGTACGAGTTTGGTCTTTAATATCACTGTAGTCCATTAAGCTACGTTAAGCGCTTTGTCCTGACGGAATTCGGGGAATCTTTGAGTATGATGATGTATTGAGGGAAACAGATTATAATCCCGTTCACTGTAGAAAAGGCTGATAACATAAGGCTACACAGGGAAAGTAACAATGAATGAAACATAAAAACAGCTTTTGTACCTTTATCATCTTTTCCGCATATATACTGACCCAGATAATCGTCACAAAAAACATAATGCATGCTGAGTTTTTATGAATGAATGGCTTGCACTAACTGTTGCTCTGGTCTTCGTCAACAACACGCGCTTGCACCCCCTGCTGGTGAGGTCGACTAACAGCAGATGGAGAGTATGCTCGGTAATCTACTACTTTTCCTGCAGCTCCTGGATGTCAATGTTGAATTTACTGTCGAATTTGAACCACTGAATTTGTGGAAGCGAATTTGCAAAGCGAAATGAAATGGACCGAAAACCGCCTGTTGAATATTATAGGTTGTATTTTTAATCAGTTTGAATATTTGGGAAATGAAATATGAAAGGTGAATATGGATTATTGAAATTTTACTAATGAAAATGTGTTTGAAATGTTTTGATTTGAAATATTCACAGCTTAAATATTCAACCATGCTAAATTTCAGCCTATAAAAATACAAGCCCTAAAAATACAATGCATTAAAATACAAGCAGGGTTAATGCAATGCATATTTTTTTCAAGTAGTACAATTCAACAGGCTTTTTGTTTCAAAAACATTTGGGATTATTTTACTTCCATAAACTTGAACCCTCAAACCTGCAGTTGATTCCTGTGGACACTGGACAGCATCATGTCCAGAAGACTCTGGGCTAATGCTAACCCTAACCTCTACAATCTGAAGGTAAAGCCAGTTTATTTCACTGCCCAAGGACGAGCATGTGAAGAATCAGTGGTTAAAGTTAGTCTTTATCACGATATCACAGCAGTATAATCCTAAACTTTTGCTGTGTTCCCTTTATTTTACTGACGACTGCTTCTCAAATCTCGGAGTCAAGTCATCTTCATTTATACAGCGCTTTTAACACTGTAGATTGTTCCAAAGCTGCTTTACAGTGATAATAGGAAATTAAACAGATATTGTTTTGGCTTTATGACAGCTCTAGAATAAAGTTATTTTCCAGCTAAAGTTAGTTTTAATTGATTGACTTCCGTCGCAACGATCATTAGTTATTAACTTAGGGGCCGCTAACACGACACCGCTCTAACAGAACTCCAACAGAGTTCGATGCAGGATTCGCAAAACACTCGCTCTTGAAAAATGGTGTTCAAAATCATAGATATACCTATGTATGTTCAAAATAACCTTACTTAGTTTTGATTTTTATATTGTGTAGGTCCTGCTAACTGGCAAACTCACGTTATCACTGTCTTACTGAAATACTTCTGCTGATCAGCTGTGGGACACTATTACCTAAAACGGTCTATTAATGCAGTAGTGAGTCGTTCTCACTACTTTGAGGAAAGATTCTAGAGCGCGGCTAATGCATACATGCACTGTTATTGATACAGTTTCCACGTGTTCACCGCAATATATTAGAAAAATACTCAGTAGATAAATTAGTACAAGTAAAATAATCGTTTTGTTGATGGACATGCACTTGTTAATGCTGATGGTGAGGAATTACGGTTGCAACATCTTATAATGTTCCTCAAACTGAGTAGTGTATCACTGAGAAACGCCCTGCTCGAGTCGTCCTTGCGATGGAGGTTCAGGTTGAATGAATAGTATTTCATTATCGGACTCGCGCTCGCATTGATATTGTAAAATCGACGTCATTGTTTGTTTCTGTCTTTAGTTTACGGTGTAGGAAGCCTCAGCACAGCTGACATTGTTTTGGCAATGGGCGTTTTTGTTTTCGACGCGCGCGCTGTACGCGGCAAACCAATCACAACAGACTGAGCTGTCTGGCCAATCAGAGCAGAGGAGCTCACGGAAAGGAGGGATTTAGAGAGATAGATTCATCTGACGAATCGTTTGAGAATCATTGAAAATGTGGTGATGTATATTATGAAGAAATGAAACAGTTTTTTGACCTTTGATGCATGTAAACCTGTTGTAGGAGACTTCACAACAACATTAGGAATTTTAAAAATAGCATAATAGGGGCACTTTAATGTACCATACATTTGGTTTCCCAAATAATAGATGTAACTTTTTTAATAAAAGTCTATTGTCATGCATTTTCATTATACGATCTTCTGAGAGACAAATAAAATGTGCTAGTAAAATTCAGAAAAGTTTATCATTATATATTTGCATGTTTAAGATGTGTTAATGCTCTGCAGCACCAGTATGCTTAGTTATTAATTTGTTACCCTACTTGTGGTTGCTTGGACTAGCTATTCTTTTTCTGAACAAGTAATTTATCATTCACTTTTAAAAAGTTTAACATAAATGTACTATTTAATAGAGCTACACTAAAGTTTTTATAAAGCCTAGCACTCTATTAAATGTAGCCTAGTCATACTACACATTCTTTGCTACTATGTTGAGAGCATACAAAAATCTTGCCCAAGTCAGGCAAAACAGTTGGCAGCCCAGATAAATACAGTAAGAGGAGCAAACGCTGCAACGCTTTCGCCTGCAGGAAAAACACACACTTAAACAGAATGAGACGAGATGAACACTTTCATCAGTAGGTGGCAGCGGAGGAGCATTTATTTACCATTTCCACTTTCTAAATAGGCTTTAAGTAGAAAAAAATTACTGACCCATGGAACAATTTGGATTCATTCTTTCCTTTATGACAAAAAAAACTATTTTATTTAAAGTGTGAATAGATTATAAAGAAAGCGAACAAAGTATGCTCTTTTTATTTAGCGACTCCCGCGAAACTCCTTTGATAATAAATAAATGGACTAGGCCTGCACTCAAAACATTCATAGGTTGTGTAATGTTTACCTGGAGCTCAGGCACTGCATTGGTTATAGCCTGAAATTGATATTAAAGGGGTCATATAATGGTACATGCACTTTTACAAGTTGATTGTACTGAAATGTGTGTTGGCAGTGCCTGTACACAACCATCATAAAATGATAAAAATCCATCCAGTGTTTTTGTTTTAATCTCCTTATATGTTTTCCCCTGCCTCAAATCAAGCCGTTCGACTGTGTGACGTCACACGCTCGGAAGCCCCTCCCACGATTGTTGATTGACAGCATTGTTTCAACACAGACCCGCCCTCGCTCGTGAGAGCTGTCAATCATAGTCTGCGTGGACCGGCGCGGTCATTGTTGATATGCTGGAGCACTGTCTATGAGCAGAATGGCTCTAAGCGATTGTGGTGTTCTGTTCTTGGGTGTAATAACGAACACAGTCATTTTAATGTTCCTAAATCCGAACCGCTGAAGACGCAGTTTGTTTTCGAAGGGAATATTCCCCACGAGCAACGTCAATGCTCTCATGTTTGCGCGAATCATTTCTCACACCAGACTGCTTTATAAACGAGGGTCAGTGTAAAGCTGGTTTTGCTAAGAAGCTGCTCATGAAATAAAGGATCGGTACCAGCTATTCGTGTTCCTGCTGAATCTCCAGAAGAACTGAAGTGAGTGTAACGTTTTATTAAACTTTATATCAATATTTATATTAATCTTTGCAAATCGCTTGCACGCTTCACCATGAATGCGTCTAAGGTTTACACTCAGGGTACATTACGGCATGTTTTCTAGGTACGACGTTCTCAATATAATTCAGAATCCCACGTTTATACTGAACAACGCGTTATTGTTATTGTGTTATTGTGTTACAAACGGTGTACGCTCAGAACAGAGGGGCGGAGTCAGCACAGCTCATGATCATTTAAAGGCATATGCACTGAAACGGCGTGCTGAAAACAGAGCTGTTTTTGACCAGGTAAAATAAGTGTTTTCTTACAATACTAATGACAATTTGTAATTAAAGTATATTACAAACTTTTAATTTAGACCCTAAAGAATCATATTAGCTTGTACAAAAATGGCATTATATGACCCCTTTAACTGTAAACGCATTCCTCAAATCTAATGGGAATATTGCTCCATGATCAAAAAGGATGTTGATTCAAAACATTGTACTTGATGAAATCATGTTCACCCATTTACTAAATCCCTTTGCACACACTGTTTGCCTTCAATGTCCTTTTGACAGTATATTTGTGTGTAACGTGTGTGGAGCTGTCAATTTTCCCTTATTTTCTCATAAATACATTTATATGAAATCTTCATAATCATGCTTATTTTGGCACAGTTTATCGGCCTACTACATTCTATAATGCTGAATTTCTGTCAATACCATACATTTGCTATCCTAATGATAGATATACCTTTGTGATTAAAGTGTATTGTCATTTATTGTGAATATACAATATGCTAAAAGACAAATCAAATAGGCTAATAAAATTCAGGAGGAGTGTTTTATCATTATTTATTTGTTTGTTTAGCTGTGTTAATGCTCTCAGCGGCTGGGAAGCGCAGGCGCTCTGCATGCCTTCAGCTCATAGATGCTTTCAGCCTAAAATAACCATTCAGAAACCATTTGGACACTCAGTTGAGTTTACTCTGAACCATTCCTTTAAGTATGACGTGCAGACGGGCAGACGTTCTCCACACACACGTTAACACATCTTTAAGCTTGGTTAGGAATGAAATAGTCTCAGCCTCAGACGTCACGCCCACGGAGCGCTGGCTAAACGTCTGATGCATATGGTACACTTAACTGGAAACACTTCAGGAATGTCGAAGTCGTCATCTGATTGGTTGAATTTTATCGGATTTCCGGGGGGCGCGAGTGTCGCGTTTATTTTCGGTCCGCCGGGAAACAAAGCGCAGACGTGTGAAAAACTGTTGTGTGTACATGAGTGACAATGAGCATTTATCAAGATCAGCTAAACGTAGGATTCTCAAAAGTATGCGAGGTTCATGGCATGGACTCTTGAAGTTTTCTTCTCCTTCTTTGATTTTCTATGCTGACTGACTTGTTGCACGCCGCTCTGTTGTTGTGGGGACATTTCCACGCCCCGAAACGTGACGCTGAACGAAACGAAATGTAATTGATTTTTATTGACATGTCGGTCAAACGGCCTTATGGGCGGGCCTTGGCCAAAGAAAGCTGCTATGAATTCAGACTGACGGCTGAAGGTCTGGCTACGCGAGACTAGGAATGAAATGACACAAAACGAGCGCCATACTTGTGGTCATTCACACCACTGACTTACATTATGAGTTGCTGTGATGAACTTCATGCAAGTTGGATCAGCCTGTAACTTCCGTTTTTTACATTGATTTTTGGTATGATTTTGAATCAAGCCCTCAGTGTGTTGATGACTGTTATCACAAAATGTTGTTCTTAACAAATTATAGAATTTATCAAGATTTTCAAATTTAATATTTCATTCATTGAGATCAAATGTGTGATTTCAGTGTTCCCTTAATTGTTTTGTGCAGTGTATTTTGAGTGCTGTAATTTTACTATAAAACATGATTATTTGAATTGAATTGAATTGTCATTTACCAAAATCTGAAGGCCGGCTGTAGATGTTTGTAGTCTGGGCAGCAGAGTAGTTCAGCCCTTCAAAAGTAAAGTTCACAAAGCAAGTAAAGAGTCCAACCATCTCTTCTGATCTGTTCACCGGGAAAACCCTCCTGTTGTTCCAATTGAGTGGATAGCAGTTCTACAGAGGGAGAACAGAGAGATTACAATGAACATGTACACACAATTCAATTCAATTCACCTTTATTTATATAGCGCTTTTTACAATACAGATGGTATCAAAGCGCTTCACAGTGATAACATGAAAACAATATAACAAAGTTTGTTTCTAAAAGAAAATTGCATCGACGTCCACCTTAAGTAAGGCAGATCAATAATATTATTGAATATTAAATGTCCCCAACTAAGCAAGCCAAAAGCCAGGGCAACAGTGGCACACACACACACACACACACACACAGGTAACGTTTAAATGTGAAAGTAAATGTTTTAAATGAGAAGGCCGTGAACTGTACGTTCGCAACTCCAGAACCCACAATGCTCAACATATTGATGACTAAAGCAATGTTTTGCCATTTGTAAAACTTGTTTGACATTTGGTATTTTGGATGAAAGTAATATTAACCACCAGATGTATTAAAGTCAAATGATTTTTAGTCAATTTTAGCATGCTGGTCTAAGCTGGTCTTTTAAGCAATGCACACTTCAGTTCTGTTTATGCTACACAGATTTAGTGTAAATGTGGTCACCACTTCTGTAAATAAATAAACTCAGTTTTAAAAACAGAACAAGAACGAGATGTGGGCGGAGTCTCTCTGCAAGCACACTCGCAACAAAACCACAAATCACAGCCAATCAGAAGAGCGTGTGGGCGGAGTCTCTCTGCAAGCACACTCGCAACAAAACCACAAATTACAGCCAATCAGAAGAGCGTGTGGGCGGAGTCTCTCTGCAAGCACACTCGCAACAAAATCACAAATCACAGCCAATCAGAAGAGCGTGTGGGCGGAGTCTCTCTGCCAGCGCACTCGCAACAAAATCACAAATCACAGCCAATCAGAAGAGCGTGTGGGCGGAGTCTCTCTGCAAGCACACTCGCAACAAAATCACAAATCACAGCCAATCAGAAGAGCGTGTGGGCGGAGTCTCTCTGCAAGCACACTCGCAACAAAATCACAAATCACAGCCAATCAGAAGAGCGTGTGGGCGGAGTCTCTCTGCCAGCGCACTCGCAACAAAATCACAAATCACAGCCAATCAGAAGAGCTTGTGGGCGGAGTCTCTCTGCAAGCACACTCGCAACAAAATTACAAATCACAGCCAATCAGAAGAGCGTGTGGGCGGAGTCTCTCTGCAAGCACACTCGCAACAAAATCACCAATCACAGCCAATCAGAAGAGCGTGTGGGCGGAGTCTCTCTGCAAGCACACTCGCAACAAAATCACCAATCACAGCCAATCAGAAGAGCGTGTGGGCAGAGTCTCTCTGCAAGCGCACTTGCAACAAAACCACAAATCACAGCCAATCAGAAGAGCGTGTGGGCGGAGTCTCTCTGCAAACGCACTCGCAACAAAATCACAAATCACAGCCAATCAGAAGAGCGTGTGGGCGGAGTCTCTCTGCAAGCGCACTTGCAACAAAACCACAAATCACAGCCAATCAGAAGAGCGTGTGGGCGGAGTCTCTCTGCAAACGCACTCGCAACAAAATCACAAATCACAGCCAATCAGAAGAGCGTGTGGGCGGAGTCTCTCTGCAAGCGCACTCGCAACAAGATCACAAATCACAGCCAATCAGAAGAGCGTGTGGGCGGAGTCTGTCTGCAAACGCACTCGCAACAAAATTACAAATCACAGCCAATCAGAAGAGCGTGTGGGCGGAGTCTCTCTGCAAACGCACTTGCAACAAAACCACAAATCACAGCCAATCAGAAGAGCGTGTGGGCGGAGTCTCTCTGCAAGCGCACTCGCAACAGAATTACAAATCACAGCCAATCAGAAGAGCGTGTGGGCGGAGTCTCTCTGCAAACGCACTTGCAACAAAACCACAAATCACAGCCAATCAGAAGAGCGTGTGGGCGGAGTCTCTCTACAAACGCACTCGCAACAAAATCACAAATCACAGCCAATCAGAAGAGCGTGTGGGCGGAGTCTCTCTGCAAGCGTACTCGCAACAAAATCACAAATCACAGCTAATCAGAAGAGCGTGTGGGCGGAGTCTCTCTGCAAGCGCACTCGCAACAAAATCACAAATCACAGCCAATCAGAAGAGCGTGTGGGCGGAGTCTCTCTGCAAGCGCACTTGCAACAAAACCACAAATCACAGCCAATCAGAAGACCGTGTGGGCAGAGTCTCTCTGCAAGCGCACTTGCAACAAAACCACAAATCACAGCCAATCAGAAGAGCGTGTGGGAGGAGTCTCTCTGCAAACGCACTCGCAACAAAATCACAAATCACAGCCAATCAGAAGAGCGTGTGGGCGGAGTCTCTCTGCAAGCCCACTCGCAACAAAACCACAAATCACAGCCAATCAGAAGACCGTGTGGGCGGAGTCTCTCTGCAAGCGCACTCGCAACAAAATCACAAATCACAGCCAATCAGAAGAGCGTGTGGGCCAGTCTCTCTGCAAGCGCACTCGCAACAAAATCACAAATCACAGCCAATCAGAAGAGCATGTGGGCGGAGTCTCTCTGCCAGCGCACTTGCAACAAAACCACAAATCACAGCCAATCAGAAGAGCGTGTGGGCGGAGTCTCTCTGCCAGCGCCCTCGCAACAAAATTACAAATCACAGCCAATCAGAAGAGCTTGTGGGCGGAGTCTCTCTGCAAGCGCACTCGCAACAAAATCACCAATCACAGCCAATCAGAAGAGCATGTGGACGGAGTCTCTCTGCAAGCGCACTTGCAACAAAACCACAAATCACAGCCAATCAGAAGAGCGTGTGGGCTGAGTCTCTCTGCAAGCGCACTTGCAACAAAACCACAAATCACAGCCAATCAGAAGAGCGTGTGGGCGGAGTCTCTCTGCAAGCGCACTTGCAACAAAATCACAAATCACAGCCAATCAGAAGAGCGTGTGGGCGGAGTCTCTCTGCCAGCGCACTTGCAACAAAACCACAAATCACAGCCAATCAGAAGAGCGTGTGGGCGGAGTCTCTCTGCAAACGCACTCGCAACAAAATCACAAATCACAGCCAATCAGAAGAGCGTGTGGGCGGAGTCTCTCTGCAAGCGCACTTGCAACAAAACCACAAATCACAGCCAATCAGAAGAGCGTGTGGGCGGAGTCTCTCTGCAAGCGCACTTGCAACAAAACCACAAATCACAGCCAATCAGAAGAGCGTGTGGGCGGAGTCTCTCTGCAAGCACACTCGCAACAAAATCACAAATCACAGCCAATCAGAAAAGCGTGTGGGCGGAGTCTCTCTGCAAGCGCACTTGCAACAAAACCACAAATCACAGCCAATCAGAAGAGCGTGTGGGCGGAGTCTCTCTGCAAGCACACTCGCAACAAAATCACAAATCACAGCCAATCAGAAGAGCGTGTGGGCGGAGTCTCTCTGCAAGCACACTTGCAACAAAATCACAAATCACAGCCAATCAGAAGAGCGTGTGGGCGGAGTCTCTCTGCAAACGCACTCGCAACAAAATCACAAATCACAGCCAATCAGAAGAGCTTGTGGGCGGAGTCTCTGCAAACGCACTCGCAACAAAATCACAAATCACAGCCAATCAGAAGAGCGTGTGGGCGGAGTCTCTCTGCAAGCACACTTGCAACAAAACCACAAATCACAGCCAATCAGAAGAGCGTGTGGGCGGAGTCTCTCTGCAAACGCAAGGCACTCGCAACAAATTCACAAATCACAGCCAATCAGGAGAGCGTGTGGGCGGAGTCTCTCTGCAAGCGCACTCGCAACAAAATCACAAATCACAGCCAATCAGAAGAGCGTGTGGGCGGAGTCTCTCTGCCAGCACACTCGCAACAAAATCACAAATCACAGCCAATCAGAAGAGCTTGTGGGCAGAGTCTCTCTGCAAGCGCACTTGCAACAAAACCACAAATCACAGCCAATCAGAAGAGCGTGTGGGCGGAGTCTCTCTGCAAGCGCACTTGCAACAAAACCACAAATCACAGCCAATCAGAAGAGCGTGTGGGCGGAGTCTCTCTGCAAGCACACTCGCAACAAAATCACAAATCACAGCCAATCAGAAGAGCGTGTGGGCGGAGTCTCTCTGCAAACGCACTCGCAACAAAATCACAAATCACAGCCAATCAGAAGAGCTTGTGGGCGGAGTCTCTGCAAACGCACTCGCAACAAAATCACAAATCACAGCCAATCAGAAGAGCGTGTGGGCGGAGTCTCTCTGCAAGCGCACTTGCAACAAAACCACAAATCACAGCCAATCAGAAGAGCGTGTGGGCGGAGTCTCTCTGCAAGCGCACTCGCAACAAAATCACAAATCACAGCCAATCAGAAGAGCGTGTGGGCGGAGTCTCTCTGCCAGCGCACTCGCAACAAAATTACAAATCACAGCCAATCAGAAGAGCGTGTGGGGGCGGAGTCTCTCTGCAAGCGCACTCGCAACAAAACCACAAATCACAGCCAATCAGAAGAGCGTGTGGGCGGAGTCTCTCTGCAAGCGCACTCGCAACAAAATCACAAATCACAGCCAATCAGAAAAGCGTGTGGGCGGAGTCTCTCTGCAAGCGCACTCGCAACAAAATCACAAATCACAGCCAATCAGAAAAGCGTGTGGGCGGAGTCTCTCTGCAAGCGCACTCGCAACAAAACCACAAATCACAGCCAATCAGAAAAGCGTGTGGGCGGAGTCTCTCTGCAAGCACACTCGCAACAAAACCACAAATCACAGCCAATCAGAAGAGCGTGTGGGCGGAGTCTCTCTGCAAGCGCACTTGCAACAAAACCACAAACACAGCCAATCAGAAGAGCGTGTGGGCAGAGTCTCTCTGCAAGCGCACTTGCAACAAAACCACAAACACAGCCAATCAGAAGAGCGTGTGGGCGGAGTCTCTCTGCAAGCGCACTTGCAACAAAACCACAAATCACAGCCAATCAGAAGAGCGTGTGGGCGGAGTCTCTCTGCCAGCGCACTCGCAACAAAATCACAAATCACAGCCAATCAGAAGAGCGTGTGGGCGGAGTCTCTCTGCAAGCGCACTTGCAACAAAGCCACAAATCACAGCCAATCAGAAGAGCGTGTGGGCGGAGTCTCTCTGCAAGCGCACTTGCAACAAAACCACAAATCACAGCCAATCAGAAGAGCGTGTGGGCGGAGTCTCTCTGCCAGCGCACTTGCAACAAAACCACAAATCACAGCCAATCAGAAGAGCGTGTGGGCGGAGTCTCTCTGCCAGCGCACTCGCAACAAAATCACAAATCACAGCCAATCAGAAAAGCGTGTGGGCGGAGTCTCTCTGCAAGCGCACTTGCAACAAAATCACAAATCACAGCCAATCAGAAGAGCGTGTGGGCGGAGTCTCTGCAAACGCACTCGCAACAAAATCAC
>JARWKJ010000008.1:87500-145000 GCA_029959095.1 Rhinichthys osculus
TGTGTGTGTGTGTGTGTGTGTGTGTGTGTGTGTGTGTGTGTGTGTGTGAGAGAGAGAGATGCCCTCTGGTGTTCAGATGGAGTGTGTGTGTGTCTGTGTGTGAGATGCCCTCTGGTGTTCAGATGGAGTGTGTGTGTGTGTGTGAGAGAGATGCCCTCTGCTGTTCAGATGGAGTGTGTGTGTGTGTGTGTGTGTGTGTGTGTGTGTGTGTGTGTGTGTGTGTGTGTGTGTGTGTGTGTGTGTGTGAGTGAGTGTGAGACGCCCTCTGGTGTTCAGATGGAGTGTGTGTGTGTGTGTGTGTGTGTGTGTGTGTGTGTATGACTGTGAGACGCCCTCTGGTGTTCAGATGGAGTGTGTGTGTTTGTGTGTGTGTGTGTGTGTGTGTGTGTGTGTGTGAGATGCCCTCTGGTGTTCAGATGGAGTGTGTGTGTGTGTGTGTGTGTGTGTGTGTGTGTGTGTGAGATGCCCTCTGGTGTTCAGATGGAGTGTGTGTGTGTGTGTGTGTGAGACGCCCTCTGGTGTTCAGATGGAGTGTGTGTGTGAGACGCCCTCTGGTGTTCAGATGCAGTGTGTGTGTGTGTGTGTGTGAGATGCCCTCTGGTGTTCAGATGGAGTGTGTGTGTGTGTGTGTGTGTGTGTAAGAGATGCCCTCTGGTGTTCAGATGGAGTGTGTGTGTGTGTGAGACGCCCTCTGGTGTTCAGATGGAGTGTGTGTGTTTGTGTGTGTGTGTGTGTGTGTGTGAGATGCCCTCTGGTGTTCAGATGGAGTGTGTGTGTGTGTGTGTGTGTGTGTGTGAGACGCCCTCTGGTGTTCAGATGGAGTGTGTGTGTGTGTGTGTGTGTGTGTGTGTGTGTGTGTGTGTGTGTGTAAGAGATGCCCTCTGGTGTTCAGATGGAGTGTGTGTGTGTGTGTGTGTGTGTGTGTGTGTGTGTGTAAGAGATGCCCTCTGGTGTTCAGATGGAGTGTGTGTGTGTGTGTGTGTGTGTGTGAGACGCCCTCTGGTGTTCAGATGGAGTGTGTGTGTGTTTGTGTGTGTGTGTGTGAGTGTGAGATGCCCTCTGGTGTTCAGATGGAGTGTGTTTGTGTGTGTGTGTGTGTGTGTGTGACGCCCTCTGGTGTTCAGATGGAGTGTGTGTGTGTGTGTGTGTGTGAGATGCCCTCTGGTGTTCAGATGGAGTGTGTGTGTGTGTGTGTGTGTGTGTGTGTGAGAGAGATGCCCTCTGGTGTTCAGATGGAGTGTGTGTGTTTGTGTGTGTGTGTGTGTGTGTGTGTGTGAGACGCCCTCTGGTGTTCAGATGGAGTGTGTGTGTGTGTGTGTGTGTGTGTGTGTGAGACGCCCTCTGGTGTTCAGATGGAGTGTGTGTGTTTGTGTGTGTGTGTGTGTGTGTGTGTGTGTGTGTGTGTGAGATGCCCTCTGGTGTTCAGATGGAGTGTGTGTGTGTGTGTGTGTGTGTGTGTGACGCCCTCTGGTGTTCAGATGGAGTGTGTGTGTGTGTGTGTGTGAGAGAGAGAGATGCCCTCTGGTGTTCAGATGGAGTGTGTGTGTGTCTGTGTGTGAGATGCCCTCTGGTGTTCAGATGGAGTGTGTGTGTGTGTGTGTGTGTGAGAGAGATGCCCTCTGGTGTTCAGATGGAGTGTGTGTGTGTGAGTGAGTGTGAGACGCCCTCTGGTGTTCAGATGGAGTGTGTGTGTGTGTATGACTGTGAGACGCCCTCTGGTGTTCAGATGGAGTGTGTGTGTTTGTGTGTGTGTGTGTGTGTGTGTGAGATGCCCTCTGGTGTTCAGATGGAGTGTGTGTGTGTGTGTGTGTGTGTGTGTGTGTGTGTGTGTGTGTGTGTGTGTGAGATGCCCTCTGGTGTTCAGATGGAGTGTGTGTGTGTGTGTGTGTGTGTGTGTGTGTGTGTGAGACGCCCTCTGGTGTTCAGATGGAGTGTGTGTGTGTGTGTGTGAGACGCCCTCTGGTGTTCAGATGGAGTGTGTGTGTGTGTGTGTGTGTGAGATGCCCTCTGGTGTTCAGATGGAGTGTGTGTGTGTGTGTGTGTGTGTGTGTGAGACGCCCTCTGGTGTTCAGATGGAGTGTGTGTGTGTGTGTGTGAGACGCCCTCTGGTGTTCAGATGGAGTGTGTGTGTGTGTGAGATGCCCTCTGGTGTTCAGATGGAGTGTGTGTGTGTGTGTGTGTGTGAAACGCCCTCTGGTGTTCAGATGGAATGTCAGACATACTGCGCGCATAACATACACAGCGCGCGGACGGCAGAGAGGGAGAGAGCGAGAGGCGAGTGTGCCTCACGAAAGCTAGTCATCGCACTTCTGCAGATCGCAAAAGCTGCTTCCAAATCATCAGTCCTCATTCTCCCGGATCTGTCTGCTGCCTTCGACACTGAATCATCAGATCCTCCAGTCCACCCTCTCATCTCTGGGCATCACAGGTACTCGGACACGGACATCTCGGCATGGATAAAGGAACATCACCTGCAGCTCAACCTGGCGAAGACTGAGCTTCTCGTCCTCCGTCAATCCGTCTCTGCAGCACGACTTTACTATCCAGCAAGATTCATCCTCAATCACCCCATCAAGGTCGGTCAGAAATCTTGGAGTAATATTTGATGACCAGCTGACCTTCACAGACCACATTACAAAGACACCTCGATCATGCAGGTTTGCAATGCACCAACACCTCTACAAATGATCCAGAATGCTGCAGCTCGTCTTATCTTCAACAAGCCCAAAAGAGCCCACGCCACTCCTCTGTTCATCTCTCTGCACTGGCTACCACTCGCTGCTCGTATCACTCCTCTGTTCATCTCTCTGCAATGGCTACCACTCGCTGCTCGTATCACTCCTCTGTTCACCTCTCTGCACTGGCTACCACTCGCTGCTCGTATCACTCCTCTGTTCATCTCTCTGCACTGGCTACCACTCGCTGCTCGTATCACTCCTCTGTTCATCTCTCTGCACTGGCTACCACTCGCTGCTCGCATCACTCCTCTGTTCATCTTTCTGCACTGGCTACCACTCGCTGCTCGTATCACTCCTCTGTTCACCTCTCTGCACTGGCTACCACTCGCTGCTCGTATCACTCCTCTGTTCACCTCTCTGCACTGGCTACCACTCGCTGCTCGTATCACTCCTCTGTTCACCTCTCTGCACTGGCTACCACTCGCTGCTCGTATCACTCCTCTGTTCATCTCTCTGCACTGGCTACCACTCGCTGCTCGTATCACTCCTCTGTTCATCTCTCTGCACTGGCTACCGCTCGCTGCTCGCATCACTCCTCTGTTCACCTCTCTGCACTGGCTACCACTCGCTGCTCGTATCACTCCTCTGTTCATGTCTCTGCAATGGCTACCACTCGCTGCTCGTATCACTCCTCTGTTCATCTCTCTGCACTGGCTACCACTCGCTGCTCGTATCACTCCTCTGTTCATCTCTCTGCACTGGCTACCGCTCGCTGCTCGCATCACTCCTCTGTTCACCTCTCTGCACTGGCTACCACTCGCTGCTCGTATCACTCCTCTGTTCATGTCTCTGCAATGGCTACCACTCGCTGCTCGTATCACTCCTCTGTTCATCTTTCTGCACTGGCTACCACTCGCTGCTCGTATCACTCCTCTGTTCATCTCTCTGCACTGGCTACCACTCGCTGCTCGTATCACTCCTCTGTTCATGTCTCTGCACTGGCTACCACTCGCTGCTCGTATCACTCCTCTGTTCATCTCTCTGCATTGGCTACCACTCGCTGCTCGTATCACTCCTCTGTTCATCTTTCTGCACTGGCTACCACTCGCTGCCCGTATAACTCCTCTGTTCATCTCTCTGCACTGGCTACCACTCGCTGCTCGTATAACTCCTCTGTTTATCTCTCTGCACTGGCTACCACTCACTGCTCGTATCACTCCTCTGTTCATCTCTCTGCACTGGCTACCACTCGCTGCTCGTATCACTCCTCTGTTCATCTCTCTGCACTGGCTACCACTCGCTGCTCGTATAACTCCTCTGTTCATCTCTCTGCACTGGCTACCACTCACTGCTCGTATCACTCCTCTGTTCATCTCTCTGCATTGGCTACCACTCGCTGCTCGTATCACTCCTCTGTTCATCTCTCTGCACTGGCTACCACTCGCTGCTCGTATAACTCCTCTGTTTATCTCTCTGCACTGGCTACCACTCACTGCTCGTATCACTCCTCTGTTCATCTCTCTGCACTGGCTACCACTCGCTGCTCGTATCACTCCTCTGTTCATCTCTCTGCACTGGCTACCACTCTCTGCTCGTATAACTCCTCTGTTCATCTCTCTGCACTGGCTACCACTCGCTGCTCGTATCACTCCTCTGTTCATCTCTCTGCACTGGCTACTACTCGCTGCTCGTATCACTCCTCTGTTCATCTCTCTGCACTGGCTACCACTCGCTGCTCGTATCACTCCTCTGTTCATCTCTCTGCACTGGCTACCACTCGCTGCTCGTATCACTCCTCTGTTCATCTCTCTGCACTGGCTACCACTCACTGCTCGTATCACTCCTCTGTTCATCTCTCTGCACTGGCTACCACTCTCTGCTCGTATCACTCCTCTGTTCATCTCTCTGCACTGGCTACCACTCTCTGCTCGTATCACTCCTCTGTTCATCTCTCTGCACTGGCTACCACTCGCTGCTCGTATCACTCCTCTGTTCACCTCTCTGCACTGGCTACCACTCGCTGCTCGTATCACTCCTCTGTTCATCTCTCTGGACTGGCTACCACTCGCTGCTCGTATCACTCCTCTGTTCATCTCTCTGGACTGGCTACCACTCGCTGCTCGTATCACTCCTCTGTTCATCTCTCTGCACTGGCTACCACTCGCTGCTCGTATCACTCCTCTGTTCATCTCTCTGGACTGGCTACCACTCGCTGCTCGTATCACTCCTCTGTTCATCTCTCTGGACTGGCTACCACTCGCTGCTCGTATCACTCCTCTGTTCATCTCTCTGCACTGGCTACCACTCGCTGCTCGTATCACTCCTCTGTTCATCTCTCTGCACTGGCTACCACTCGCTGCTCGTATCACTCCTCTGTTCATCTCTCTGCACTGGCTACCACTCGCTGCTCGTATCACTCCTCTGTTCATCTCTCTGCACTGGCTACCACTCGCTGCTCGTATCACTCCTCTGTTCATCTCTCTGGACTGGCTACCACTCGCTGCTCGCATCACTCCTCTGTTCACCTCTCTGCACTGGCTACCACTCTCTGCTCGTATCACTCCTCTGTTCATCTCTCTGCACTGGCTACCACTCGCTGCTCGTATCACTCCTCTGTTCATCTCTCTGCACTGGCTACCACTCGCTGCTCGTATCACTCCTCTGTTCATCTCTCTGGACTGGCTACCACTCGCTGCTCGCATCATTCCTCTGTTCACCTCTCTGCACTGGCTACCACTCTCTGCTCGTATCACTCCTCTGTTCATCTCTCTGCACTGGCTACCACTCGCTGCTCGTATCACTCCTCTGTTCATCTCTCTGCACTGGCTACCACTCGCTGCTCGTATCACTCCTCTGTTCATCTCTCTGCACTGGCTACCACTCGCTGCTCGTATCACTCCTCTGTTCACCTCTCTGGACTGGCGACCACTCGCTGCGCGTATCACTCCTCTGTTCATCTCTCTGCACTGGCTACCACTCACTGCTCGTATCACTCCTCTGTTCATCTCTCTGGACTGGCTACCACTCGCTGCTCGTATCACTCCTCTGTTCATCTCTCTGCACTGGCTACCACTCGCTGCTCGTATCACTCCTCTGTTCACCTCTCTGGACTGGCGACCACTCGCTGCTCGTATCACTCCTCTGTTCACCTCTCTGGACTGGCTACCACTCGCTGCTCGCATCACTCCTCTGTTCATCTCTTTGCACTGGCTACCACTCACTGCTCGTATCAAGTTCAAGGCATTGACGCCTGCTTACAGATGTACCACAGACTCAGCTCCGTCCTACTTTCACTCACTCCTACGAGTCTACATCCCAAACAGAAGCCTACGATCAGTCAATGGTGGTACCATCACAGAGAGCCACAAAATCCGTCTCCAGAACATTATCATTCACGGCTCCATGCTGGTGGAGTGATCTCCCCACCCTCATCTGGAATGCAGAATCCCTGACAAACTGAGCATAAAATAATCGCAGCCTTTGCCAAATCACGGGTTAATCGTGTGATTAATCGTGCAGCCCTCGTAGCGACCAATAAACGACAAAAAATAATAATTAATCCAAAGTTTGAACATTTATGAGTAGGCTAAAACATCTTAATTTGAACGTGCGTTGTGTGACTGTTTACAGTAAGCCTACACGTTGCCCAAACACAGCGCGGAAATAAAGGCATTATATAGGTTCATCACCTGCTGGCAGTTTTAGGTATATTTTAATCTGGTTTTATATAAACAATTTTTAACAACAGACCCAAACAGCAACATAGTGTCGGATCTGGTACATCTGGTACACGTTGAATCCACATGTAAAGGATGTGGCCCGGATCTGGGCCGACACTAAGTTGCTGTCTGAGGGGAATTGTAAATAACACAATTTTAGTCATTTACAGTTTTTCTCCATTGGTTTGGCTCATTTCTTGAAACAGAAATTACATTCTCAAAACAACATGGACAAACCTCCAAACCACTTGGCAATTGTTCACAACAGAATTGAATTTCTCATTCATTTCATCAAATTGCAAATGTCTAAGTACATGTCTCCAGGGCCGGCGATTGTTGCCTAGGGCGACAAATGTGTTGGGGGCGCGGGCGCCCTCTAGTCTCGCCCCTGGCCTAGTTCCCATTAATCATAGAATTAGAATGACAAGCGAAACAAAAACATGTTTATTAAACATGATCATCCTAAGGCGGCCCTCAGCCATACGTTTAATTACTTGTCAACCTGATTATTAGATTGAATGGATGATTATTGTCGATCAATTCCTAAAGGGGGGGCGGGGGTTAGTTGCGTTACGTTACGTTCTATGGTTACGTTAGGCAAATGCTCGGCTGCTGCGCGCGCTGATCGAAAATCAAGGGGTCTAAACCCTCTGGTGCACAGGGACGAAAACGGAGAAAGCAACAAGATAAAAAGAAAGCCCAGTATAGAGGTAAGTCTTCTCATCTCATCCATTAAGGTGTCAAATGTTCTGTCCATCGGCACAACCGGGAGATTCCCGCGGGCCCGACGTGCTTTTTGGGCCGATACATACATCCACTGATCTATATAATGTCATTCTATATAGATCAGTGCATACATCTCATACTTTTATTTTTCTATTTTTGTCTTAACGGCCCATAAAACTCGTACATCGGTGGCCCATTCGTTTTGTTTTGTTTTGCTTAATTGGCGGTGCTGGGTTACTTCCAAATATATAACTTACTTTCAAGTATAGAAATTTGTACAATACTCATGAAAGTTTCCTTTATTTTTCAGTGCATTTGTTTTACAATATAGCCTATGGCAATTACTGTCATGGGATTAATATTATATCTATTATTATGTTGTAGTGGATCGCTGATCGATTGCTCCTGTCTGCCTCGCTGCCTGCTGTGTGTTTGTTTGCTTCGAGGCTGTAAGCTCCGCCTGAGCCTCGTATTTCTTTATGTTTTGAGCCATAATTTACTATCTAGTTGTTTATACTACTAAATACAGCCTACCCAACATCTCAGATTAACCTTACATCTCTAGCTTCCGTTATTGTTAACATAGCACGCTAGTAACTCGCTAACGTTAGCCTGCTAACGCGCCACCCGTGCGCTCATTTATATATTTATTTTCTCTCGTGAGCCCGCGCCTTTGAGTTCATAAAGTCCAGGTAAGTAAGAAATCAGTCAACAAACACGGTGAGTAATGTCTTCTTGTCCTGTTATTGTCACCTGTGTCACATGTCATATGTTTAGTATAGCCTTCTCCGATGGCAATATAGGATTTATATGTGATAAATGCAAGGAGACAGTCAGGCTGACGGAGAAGATTTCAGAAATAGAGACACGCATCCAAACTTTAATTGAGGATGGTAAGAATGCTAGATCTTTAGATAGTGTTTTGGATGCACCTAGCATAGTGAACTCTTTACATGATTCGGTTCCGGCTGAAGTAGAGCCCGTGCAGCAGGTCAGATGGGTGACTGTGAGAGATCACCGCTCTAGTCGCGGATCAAAGAACCACTCTTCCGTTCCGATTCCCATAACAAATCGATTTGCCCCACTCAGTGAAACACCCACTGAGAACTCTGTTGATTGTGCCCTGGTAATTGGTGATTCGATCACACGGAACGTGAAAATAAAGACACCAGCCACCATAGTCACATGTTTGCCGGGAGCCAGAGCGTCTGACATCAAAGCAAATTTAAAAGTGCTGGCTAATGCTAATCGTAAATTCTCTAAGATCATTATTCATGTCGGCAACAATGATGTTCGACTCCGCCAGTCGGAGATCACCAAAATTAATATTAAAGAGGTGTGTGAACTCGCAAATACGATGTGAAAATATGCCAGCAGCCATATCACCCTGTAGCCCAAGACTGGTTGCCCACTGAAGCTAAGCAGGGCTGAGCCTGGTTAGTACCTGGATGGGAGACCTTCTGAGAAAACCAGGTTGCTGCTGGAAGAGGTGTTAGTGAGGCCAGCAGGGGGTGCTCACCCTGTGCTCTGTGTGGGTCCTAACGCCCCAGTATAGTGACGGGGACACTATACTGTCAAAGAGCACCGTCCTTCGGATGAGACGTTAAACCGAGGTCCTGACTCTCTGTGGTCACAAAAAATCCCAGGATGTCTTTCGAAAGAGTAGGGGTGTAACCCCGGCATCCTGGCCAAATTTGCCCAGTGGCCTCTGTCCATCATGGCCTCCTAATCATCCCCATATATATATACACTGATTGGCTTCATCACTCTGTCTCCTCTCCACCAGTAAGCTGGTGTGTGGTGAGCGTTCTGGCGCAATATGGCTGCCGTCGCATCATCCAAGTGGATGCTGCACATTGGTGGTGGTTGAGGAGATTCCCCCTTCCATGTGAAGCGCTTTGAGTGTCTAGAAAAGCGCTATATAAATGTAATGAATTATTATTATTATTATTCAGGCACTGTAATTTGCTCTGGCCCCCTTCCTGTACGCAGGAGTGATGAGATAGTTAGCCGATTGGCCTCACTGAATGGTTGGCTGTCGAAGTGGTGTCCGCAGAATAATATAAAATTCATAGACAATTGGAAAAGTTTTTGGGGCAAGCCTGATCTGTTGAAAAGAGATGGTATCCATCCCTCCTGGGCTGGTGCTGCTCTTCTCTCTAGTAATTTGGCTCATAGTCTTAGAGATAAAACATGACAATCTGGGGCTCAGGTCAGGAAGCAGACAGACTGGCTAAACCGACCGTCTGCTAGCGGCCTCACGTCACCAAGGTCAGATAAATCCCATCACATAGAGCCTCTTTCACCTAGATATCATCATATCGAGACTGTGTCTGTTCCCCGAATTTGGAAATCCAAAAAACGTCAGGTTAAAAATTTAATTGATGTTCAACAAATAAAAAACAGATATAATACAGATGAGCAAATGATAAAGCTTGGGTTGCTGAATATTCGATCCCTTACTTCAAAATCTCTCATAGTTAATGATATGATTTCAGATTATAATCTTGATATGCTGTGTTTGACAGAAACCTGGCTAAAACCAAACGATTACATTATTTTAAATGAGTCAACCCCACAAGATTACAGTTATAAAAATGAACCTCGTCTAAAAGGCAAAGGGGGAGGTGTTGCTGTAATTTATAGTAATATTTTCAAAACCACTAAGAAATGTAGCTTTAAATATACTTCTTTTGAAGTATTGGTGCTTAATGTAAAATTTTATAGTGTAAACGATAAATCACATTTGAGAATTATGCTGGCTACTGTATACAGGCCACCAGGGCACCATAAAGATTTTATCAAAGAATTTGCGGACTTTCTATCAGATTTAGTATTGGCTGCAGATAAAGTACTAATTGTTGGTGATTTTAATATACATGTAGATAATGAAAAAGATGCTTTGGGATTAGCATTTAAAGACATTGTAAACTCAATTGGAGTTAGACAACACGTGTCAGGACCTACTCATTGTCGTAATCATACTCTAGATCTAATATTATCACATGGAATAGATATTGATGCCGTTGAAATTCTGCAGCAGAGCAATGACATCTCAGATCATTATCTAGTCTCATGTAAATTACATTTATCCAAGGCTGCAAAGCCGACTCCGTGCTATAAATACGTTAGACCTATAACTTCTGCCACTAAAGATTGCTTTATCAATAATCTTCCTAATCAGTTTCATCATCTCAGCATCCCGGATAGCTTAGAAGAACTTGATATTGCAACAGAAACGTTTAACTCTCTCTTTTCCAGCACTTTAGACGCAGTTCCTCCGTTGCGCTTAAAAAAGATTAAAGAAAATAGTCCAACGCCGTGGTACAGCGAGCACACTCAGGCCCTTAAGAGAGCAGCCAGAAAAATGGAGCGCAACTGGAAGAAAACTAAACTAGAGGTATTTCGGATTTCGTGGAAAGAGAGCTCGATTGCTTACAGAGAGGCTTTAAAAGCTGCTAGATCTGCTTATTTTTCAAACCTATTAGAAGAAAATAAACATAATCCTAGGTATTTATTTGAAACAGTGGCTAAACTAACGAAAAAGAAAGCTTCAAGCTCAGAAGTGTCAAAGCAACACGGCAGTGATGACTTTATGAACTTCTTCACTTATAAGATTGATAATATCAGGGACAAAATTATAACTATGCAACAGTCTACCACAGTATCGCATCAGGAAGTGCATTGTAGTCTCCCTGAGGAAAAATTTGATTTATTTGTTGCTATAGGAGAGGAAGAATTCTGCAAACTCGTTAATTCATCTAAATCGACAACTTGTATGTTAGATCCTATACCGACTAAGCTACTGAAAGAGATGTTTCCAGAGGTCATATATCCTCTTCTTAATATCATTAATTCATCTTTGTCTCTAGGATACGTACCAAAAACCTTTAAACTGGCTATGATAAAACCGCTTGTTAAAAAACCACAACTTGATCCTACAGAATTAGTCAATTACAGGCCGATCTCGAATCTGCCTTTTCTGTCAAAGATATTAGAAAAAGCCGTATCTTCACAACTATGTTCCTTTCTAGAAAGAAATGATATCTGCGAGGATTTTCAGTCCGGATTTAGACCGTACCATATCGATGTAGTGATCTTAGTGCTGCATTTGACACCATTGACCACAACATTCTTTTAAATAGACTAGAAAACTATGTTGGCATTAGTGGAGTTGCACTAGCATGGTTTAAATCATACTTAACTGACCGTTATCAGTTTGTAGCAGTAAATGAAGAGATGTCTTATCGATCACAAGTTCAGTATGGCGTACCACAAGGCTCAGTACTAGGACCGCTGCTGTTCACTCTGTACATGCTACCATTAGGAGATATCATTAGGAAACATGTAGTTAGCTTTCACTGTTATGCCGATGATACTCAGCTGTATATTTCTTCAAAACCCAACGAAACTTACCAATTCACAAAATTAATGGAATGCATAGCTGATATAAGAAATTGGATGACTAGTAATTTCCTACTACTAAATTCTGAAAAGACAGAGATTCTAATTATTGGACAAAAAACTTCCACACGTAATAACCCAGAATACTGTCTAACACTTAATGGCTGCTCTGTCAAGTCTTCGTCGTCGGTTAGGAACCTGGGTGTGCTATTTGATACCAACCTTTCTTTTGAAAGCCACGTGTCTAGTATCTGTAAAACTGCATTTTTCCATCTTAAAAATATATCTAAAATACGCCATATGCTCTCATTGACAAATGCGGAACAATTAGTCCATGCGTTCATGACCTCAAGGTTAGATTATTGTAATGCTCTACTGGGTGGTTGCCCTGCACGCTTAATAAACAAACTACAGCTAGTTCAAAACGCCGCAGCTCGAGTTCTTACCAGAACCAGGAAATATGACCATATTAGCCCGGTTCTGTCAACACTGCATTGGCTCCCTATTAAACATCGTATAAATTTTAAAATATTGTTGATTACCTACAAAGCACTAAATGGTTTAGCTCCCAGTGCTTGAGCGAGATCTTAACGCATTATAGTCCTTCACGTCTATTGCGATCTCAAAACTCCGGCCAGTTGATAATACCTAGAATATCTAAATCGACTGCTGGCGGGAGATCCTTTTCCTATTTAGCACCAAAACTTTGGAACAGTCTTCCTACCATTGTCCGGGAAGCAGACACACTCTGTCAGTTCAAAGCTAGACTAAAAACACATCTCTTTGACCTAGCATACACATAATACACTATAGACTTCTATAAATTCAATGTTAGGCTGCATAGATTAGGTCAGCCGGAACTGGGAACACTTCCCTTAAATCTTGATGTACTCGCTACATCATAAGAAGAATGGCATCTACGCTAATATTAGTGTCTTTGTTTATCCCGAGGTTTTCCCGCAGCCTGCCGGATCCAGGCCGTGTCCAGATCTGACGAAGGAGATTCGCCTGGACCCGATGACAATGCAGTGCTGAAGTATCCACTATCCTCTCCCTATGGAGGATCCCTTTCCCACTCTACAGATAAAGCGCTGTGAATTCCGGCTCGCGTACCCCGAAGTTATAAAATAAAACAAAATTCTGTATCAAAATTTATAGGCAAGAAAAGTAGTTTGTTTAGGCTGGGTTGTATGAATTACAAACCTGCGCACATATTTTAAAAAGCACATAACTATAGAATTCTGAATGAGCATGTGAACGCCGTCAGCGTTAATCACAGGTTCGCGTTTAAAGTCTGATCATTTCGACGAAGGTGAATCAATCAAAGTTAACTTTAGCTGGAAGTAACATTATTCAAGAACCGCTATAACGCCAAAACAATCTGTTACCTTAAATTATATGTTTATCTCTGTAAAGCTACTTTGAAACAATCCATTGTTAAAAGCGCTATATAAATGAAGATGACTTGACTAGTGTAATGTAGACAGACGCTGTAATTAAAAGAGGTTTGAATTTTTCTTTGTTCAATTTGCACACTGAATATGGGTTGGAGCTTTTAGTTTTGAACTCTCAAAGTGCACCAGATTGATGAATTTAACATTAAAATGCACAAAATTTTCTTACGGGGAAATACCCCCGAAACCCCCTTAACCTTGTTGCAGCCCAATAGATTGTAATAATAGTAGGCTTAGTGGTGGTAGTAGTTGTAATTTATCTACTAAAAGTTTATGGTCAGATAAAATATAGTTGTACAATGAGACTATGATATAAATATCCCTGAACGTTCTTTGTAGCATTTGTATGAACAATTTATTGTTTAAGTTTTTGAGTAACTATAAGAGCATGTTTAGTTTAATACATACTTATAATTTTTTAAAGGAGGGGGGGTGGGGGCGGCAAAACTCAATATCGCCTAGGGCAACTAAAAGGGTTAGACCAAATGCAACCAAAGGGTTAGAGCCGGCCCTGCATGTCTCAATGTCTCAGTACCTCTTTGCAAATAATGAAGTACAGGTAGCCTACATTTAGCACAATTTCCAAGTGAATAGATCTTGTTGATCTAAACTGATTGTTGATTCTCAGTCTAATGGTTGTTTGCTCCAAAACGAGTCAGCGTCATTTCATTGTATAAGTACAATTTCCTTGGCAGTATGAGTCAGAGTGCAATGTGTGATGTCAAACCTTGGAGGCTACTCTTACCCTAAAATCCTATTTCCTTTTTTCAGTTTTATACACAATTGCATTCTGTTAGCTAGACAAAAAACAGTATAGTAACCATTGTCAATGAAGGACTGGGCTAAGACTGAAAGGTGGACAAGAGGGATATTTCAATAGTCCTCTGCCATAGTGACAAAACATCTAAACATTTTGACTTGCAGTGCTTACCAGGGATGTAGTGGAGGCTAAACGCACGTAAACGCCGTTTACGCACCTCATAATATTCGGAAATAGCGTTTACCCACCTCCAAAGTGCGTTTATCCACCTCTAAATTGCGTTTATCCACCTCTAAATAGCTATACATCCCTGGCTATAAATTAAGCTTATGTCATTTTAGTTTCATATTGTTCATTATTAGTTTCATAGGTTGTTAAACCTAAGACGAACTCTTTCATATTGCCTGCATTACTGTCAGTGTTGTTGACTTTTACCGACGGTTGCGCTGTTGACGCTCGCGCAGCCTCTCGATGAGAAATCTACACAAATGAGCGCAGCACACACACTCAGTTAACAAGATACTGCCTATAAAACATCTAAATGTGGAGTTTTTATATTTTTAACATATGTTAAGCAACCTCAATTATTTTTCCTGAACACCATCACGATTGAAAATGTGACATTGATTTCCTACAACAGTTCAATAAACAGTTAAAATGAAGTCACTTACATTTATGCAATATTGACTGTTTTTGTTCTGTTTCAGCAGCGAAAATAGTTCCAAACAAAAATCACAGCAGAACCACGGCGCATCTCACAGGAACACTAGACCTGTTTTCATTACTGAATAATTCAACATTTTGAACGAATCAATTGAGTCAAAGATTCAATGACCCATTCATAAACATCTGTCTCATTCTTGAATGAATCAGCCGTTTGAACAAATAGTTTGAATGATTCAATCACTCACTCATTAAGACGGTCGCCTGCCGCCACCTACTGGCGGTTTCGTGTTATGTTTAAAAGTAGATCATTCTTTCCAACGTTTCTTATTTTGTAAATTTAAATCAATTTCATAACATTATTTTATGCAATTGGAATTTTTCAGTGTAAATGATTTAATTTGATCAGCCCTATAGTGTCTTATTATTCGAAATAATTTAATTTATTGATCAAATTTAGGAATTTAAAATGAAAGATGAAGCATACATTTAATAAGATTGGGGGAGGGGATGCCCTTTAAAGGTGCAGATATTACAATATGCCGATTTAAATATCAAAGCTGATTGAACACTGATGAGAATATTGTTTCAGAATAAAAAAAAAATAAAAAAAAATAAATCCGGACGAGAAACTTTTTTACTCGGACAAGTGGATGACAGATTAAGCGTATGAAAAGGCTTAATGTCGAGCCCTACCTATATAGCAATGTCATCAGGAGATACACATACACTGGTAGGCAGTGGCCCACCTTACCGGGTGACCACGTCGTGGTCCACCAGAATTTAGTTTACCCACCTCTTTTTTTACCACTACACCTCTGGTGCTTACACAATGCCAAAGAGTTTTGAGAATGTAATTTCTGTTTCAAGAAATGAGCCAAACCAATGGAGAAAAACTGTAATTTAAGTCAATGACTGGGAGATTTTATTGAAAATTTGTTATGTACATTCGAAAAACAGCCATGAATAAATTTTACCCCGTTCTAGTGTCAGATTTTTCTGATGAATCCTCCACTACGTTAGAAAGAAGAGTTGGATATTTGTTAAAGAACTCTGATCATTCGGCCATTTCATTTTCATTTAAAAAAAGACTTGTTAATGCCAAGAGAGTGTTAAAAGGACTCAGTTCCATTTTGAATGACCAAAAGAGCATTTTCAACTTTACTAACACTGTAAATGGACCTTAGCAGGAAAAAACAAAATGGTTTGTGGATAAACAAGTGGGCTTCAGTATTCAGTATGCACGTGTCAAACCCAAATCAACAGAAACGTAGTGAACTGAAGCAATACCTGCTGAAACAGGAGTACTCTCCGCTGTGGACGAGCTCGGCTGGAAGGAACCACAGTGCGTTGTCCTTAACGGTTATTCCAGTGATATTTCCCAAGCTCTGACTGGGAACACGACTCCAGCTCACATTCTGACTGTTTCTAAGGCACTGAAGATTAAATACAAGACCAGCAACGAAGTTAGCTGATCTGCGATGCGTCATGTGCATCTCCATCTCTTCAAGAGGAAAACATGAAAAGAAATTTGTCATTGAGAGACTAATTATTGTTTTAATACATGTGTAGAAGACAGTTTTCAAATGACAGGAGTACTAGTTATTCCATGTCATTCAACCCTGAATTACTTTTGCACTTATGGTTAGCACACCATTAGTTAAAGAACATCAGGGTCAGGACAAATGTAGGGTTGCTGACCGTTCCGTATGAAACACTGTTGATCTGTATGAAACCGTGTTGATCTGTATGAAACAGTGTTGATCTGTATGAAACGGTGTTGATCTGTATGAAACACTGTTGATCTGTATGAAACACTGTTGATCTGTATGAAACAGTGTTGATCTGTATGAAACAGTGTTGATCTGTATGAAACAGTGTTGATCTGTAGAAACAGTGTTGATCTGTAGAAACAGTGTTGATCTGTATGAAACAGTGTTGATCTGTAGAAACAGTGTTGATCTGTATGAAACAGTGTTGATCTGTATGAAACAGTGTTGATCTGTAGAAACAGTGTTGATCTGTATGAAACAGTGTTGATCTGTAGAAACAGTGTTGATCTGTATGAAACAGTGTTGATCGGTAGAAACAGTGTTGATCTGTATGAAACAGTGTTGATCTGTATGAAACAGTGTTGATCTGTATGAAACAGTGTTGATCGGTAGAAACAGTGTTGATCTGTATGAAACAGTGTTGATCGGTAGAAACAGTGTTGATCTGTATGAAACAGTGTTGATCTGTAGAAACAGTGTTGATCTGTATGAAACAGTGTTGATCGGTAGAAACAGTGTTGATCTGTATGAAACAGTGTTGATCTGTAGAAACAGTGTTGATCTGTATGAAACAGTGTTGATCGGTAGAAACAGTGTTGATCTGTATGAAACAGTGTTGATCTGTATGAAACAGTGTTGATCTGTATGAAACAGTGTTGATCTGTATAAAACAGTGTTGATCTGTATGAAACAGTGTTGATCTGTATGGAACAGTGTTGATCTGTATGAAACAGTGTTGATCGGTAGAAACAGTGTTGATCTGTATGAAACAGTGTTGATCTGTATGAAACAGTGTTGATCTGTATGAAACAGTGTTGATCTGTATGAAACAGTGTTGATCGGTAGAAACAGTGTTGATCTGTATGAAACAGTGTTGATCTGTATGAAACAGTGTTGATCTGTATGAAACAGTGTTGATCGGTAGAAACAGTGTTGATCTGTATGAAACAGTGTTGATCGGTAGAAACAGTGTTGATCTGTATGAAACAGTGTTGATCTGTAGAAACAGTGTTGATCTGTATGAAACAGTGTTGATCGGTAGAAACAGTGTTGATCTGTATGAAACAGTGTCGATCTGTATGAAACAGTGTTGATCTGTATGAAACAGTGTTGATCTGTATGAAACAGTGTTGATCTGTATGAAACAGTGTTGATCGGTAGAAACAGTGTTGATCTGTATGAAACAGTGTTGATCTGTAGAAACAGTGTTGATCTGTATGAAACAGTGTTGATCGGTAGAAACAGTGTTGATCTGTATGAAACAGTGTCGATCTGTATGAAACAGTGTTGATCTGTATGAAACAGTGTTGATCTGTATAAAACAGTGTTGATCTGTATGAAACAGTGTTGATCTGTATGAAACAGTGTTGATCTGTATGAAACAGTGTTGATCTGTATGAAACAGTGTTGATCTGTATGAAACAGTGTTGATCTGTATGAAACAGTGTTGATCTGTATGAAACAGTGTTGATCGGTAGAAACAGTGTTGATCTGTATGAAACAGTGTCGATCTGTATGAAACAGTGTTGATCTGTATGAAACAGTGTTGATCTGTATAAAACAGTGTTGATCTGTATGAAACAGTGTTGATCTGTATGGAACAGTGTTGATCTGTATGAAACAGTGTTGATCGGTAGAAACAGTGTTGATCGGTAGAAACAGTGTTGATCGGTAGAAACAGTGTTGATCTGTATGAAACAGTGTTGATCTGTATGAAACAGTGTTGATCTGTATGAAACAGTGTTGATCTGTAGAAACAGTGTTGATCTGTATGAAACAGTGTTGATCTGTAGAAACAGTGTTGATCTGTATGGAACAGTGTTGATCTGTATGAAACAGTGTTGATCTGTATGAAACAGTGTTGATCTGTATGGAACAGTGTTGATCTGTAGAAACACTGTTGATCTGTATGAAAGTGTTGATCTGTATGAAACAGTGTTGATCTGTATGAAACAGTGTTGATCTGTATGAAACAGTGTTGATCTGTATGAAACAGTGTTGATCTGTATGAAACAGTGTTGATCTGTATGAAACAGTGTTGATCTGTATGAAACAGTGTTGATCTGTATGAAACAGTGTTGATCTGTATGAAACAGTGTCGATCTGTATGAAACAGTGTTGATCTGTATGAAACAGTGTTGTGTTGATCTGTATGAAACAGTGTTGATCTGTATGAAACAGCGTTGATCTGTATGAAACAGTGTTGATCGGTAGAAACAGTGTTGATCTGTATGAAACAGTGTTGATCGGTAGAAACAGTGTTGATCTGTATGAAACAGTGTTGATCTGTATGAAACAGTGTTGATCTGTATGAAACAGTGTTGATCTGTATGAAACAGTGTTGATCGGTAGAAACAGTGTTGATCTGTATGAAACAGTGTTGATCGGTAGAAACAGTGTTGATCTGTATGAAACAGTGTTGATCTGTATGAAACAGTGTTGATCTGTATGAAACAGTGTTGATCTGTATAAAACAGTGTTGATCTGTATGAAACAGTGTTGATCTGTATGGAACAGTGTTGATCTGTATGAAACAGTGTTGATCGGTAGAAACAGTGTTGATCGGTAGAAACAGTGTTGATCGGTAGAAACAGTGTTGATCTGTATGAAACAGTGTTGATCTGTATGAAACAGTGTTGATCTGTATGAAACAGTGTTGATCTGTAGAAACAGTGTTGATCTGTATGAAACAGTGTTGATCTGTAGAAACAGTGTTGATCTGTATGGAACAGTGTTGATCTGTATGAAACAGTGTTGATCTGTATGAAACAGTGTTGATCTGTATGGAACAGTGTTGATCTGTAGAAACACTGTTGATCTGTATGAAAGTGTTGATCTGTATGAAACAGTGTTGATCTGTATGAAACAGTGTTGATCTGTATGAAACAGTGTTGATCTGTATGAAACAGTGTTGATCTGTATGAAACAGTGTTGATCTGTATGAAACAGTGTTGATCTGTATGAAACAGTGTTGATCTGTATGAAACAGTGTCGATCTGTATGAAACAGTGTTGATCTGTATGAAACAGTGTTGATCTGTATGAAACAGTGTTGTGTTGATCTGTATGAAACAGTGTTGATCTGTATGAAACAGCGTTGATCTGTATGAAACAGTGTTGATCTGTATGAAACAGTGTTGATCTGTATGAAACAGTGTTGATCTGTATGAAACAGTGTTGATCTGTATGAAACAGTGTTGATCTGTATAAAACAGTGTTGATCTGTATGAAACAGTGTTGATCGGTAGAAACAGTGTTGATCGGTAGAAACAGTGTTGATCTGTATGAAACAGTGTTGATCTGTATGAAACAGTGTTGATCTGTATGAAACAGTGTTGATCTGTAGAAACAGTGTTGATCTGTATGAAACAGTGTTGATCTGTAGAAACAGTGTTGATCTGTATGGAACAGTGTTGATCTGTATGAAACAGTGTTGATCTGTATGAAACAGTGTTGATCTGTATGAAACAGTGTTGATCTGTAGAAACAGTGTTGATCTGTATGAAACAGTGTTGATCTGTAGAAACAGTGTTGATCTGTATGGAACAGTGTTGATCTGTATGAAACAGTGTTGATCTGTATGAAACAGTGTTCATCTGTATGAAACAGTGTTGATCTGTATGGAACAGTGTTGATCTGTAGAAACACTGTTGATCTGTATGAAACAGTGTTGATCTGTATGAAACAGTGTTGATCTGTATGAAACAGTGTTGATCTGTATGAAACAGTGTTGATCTGTATGAAACAGTGTTGATCTGTATGAAACAGTGTTGATCTGTATGAAACAGTGTTGATCTGTATGAAACAGTGTTGATCTGTATGAAACAGTGTCGATCTGTATGAAACAGTGTCGATCTGTATGAAACAGTGTCGATCTGTATGAAACAGTGTTGATCTGTATGAAACAGTGTTGTGTTGATCTGTATGAAACAGTGTTGATCTGTATGAAACAGCGTTGATCTGTATGAAACAGTGTTGATCTGTATGAAACAGTGTTGATCTGTATGAAACAGTGTTGATCTGTATGAAACAGTGTTGATCTGTATGAAAGTGTTGATCTGAATAACTGTTCGTCTCTTATAGGACAACTTAGTTTGAATAAACAAGCAGACACTGATTAGCTACTGGCTCTATGTTTATTTAACATGAACAGCAAGACAACTAGAAGTGAATGTGCTTTCCATTAAATGTATCACACAGTAAACAAATCCTTAACTAACAAAACAAACAAACGTTGCAATGAACGTGCTTTTTTTTAATAAGTCACACACAGTAACAAAACCTTAACGAAAAAACTTTGGAATGAACTTTGCAATTTAGACGCGCAAACTGCGTGCCGGTGCGGTGAGACGTGCATGCTCGGGCAGATTCGGCTTGAAGTCTATGATTCGGACGCGGCGCCGCGCGCGCTGTTACAAAAAAAAAAGCCATGCACACAGCCCATAGATATAAACACACAGCCAAGCCAAATGGGGTCTTGCCGGTCTTGCGCACCGAACGCGTCATTTTTGCCGCGCGCACCTTCGCGATCGTGCGGACGCGTCGAGTATAAACAAGGCTTTACTCCGTGTCAGCGTGCGCTCTGATCGGTAAAGGTGCACAGACCTCTCCCGAATCATCTCCAGCAGTAGCAGCCTCCGTTACCCTCTTAAGCTGATATTAGTATTTAAACATTCTCTATGATAAAAAATGTTTGTAAAAAATATTTTAATAGCACGGTTTTGGCGGTTATAGAGTTCTAATGACGGTGTTCAACTATAACCGTCGGTCTCACGGTTATATATAAACCGTCACACCCCTAGGTTCAATTGCTTACTCATAAAGACAGTCACTTGTCACCACCTACTGGCTTAATGATGCAAGTTATACAAACACAGACAGTGGAGTGATACAAACAGTGAAAAATCCCAGAGCTGATGCTGGTGAAATATGTAAAAAATATACACATTCGAGGTATACAAATATAGCCTATATTTACAATAATAATGGAAATATATTCAATAGGTGCTTGTGTTGTTAAATTTAGCTTATAGTTTCCACTGTTATTGGCAAAGAACATACAGTATATGTTAAATAGGAATCCAATGTAATAATGTTAATCTCATGGGCACAGTATGCAATACGTGCTCTTCCTCTCTCATCTCAATCAAACTCTCTCTTTCTCTTCTCTCAGTCTCTTTATCTTGACCTGTATATCTTCCCTTCCCATTGATACAGTCTTTGCAAACTGATTATTTCTGTCGGTCTTTTAAAACTTCTATCACACAACAGCTGTTTAGTGCACCTTAAGTTATCTCGCTCTGTATGACCGTCAACTGAAGCGTCGCGCTTCTGTGAACATAAATCCCGTCTACTGTGCTTTGATTGGTCATCTCAAACATGTGGACATTGACGACGAGTGGTGTTTGAGTGCTGAATCAGCTCAGATGAGGAGGTCGGTTATCGTCGCGATGTGCTAATCATTGCAGCACCAAATTAGAGTTAATATTAAGCAATTATTTCACAACTTTAATTACACACGTAGAAAAATTACCGGGGACCTCAATGCTGGGTAATATGTGATTTCGTACGTAGCCTATCTTTTTTTTTTTTTTTTTTTTTAAACCCTAACAATAAACCTAACCGTTTTTTTTTTTAATTGTGTTGTGCAAATATATTATACCGTGTGTTTATGTGCACTGATTATGCTCGAGCAAAAGCGACTTATATTCTTGAGCGACTATTAACGAAGTCTGAACTGGAAAGTAAAAGAGGCGAAGAATACTGACCTGCTTTCAGTGGAACTGAGAACGCAGAACGCGTTTTAAGGTCAGCATGTAAAAGACAACATGCAACGTATGAATTGGAGGAAATTGTACATAATTAACGCCTACTGAAAATTCAACAATCACAAACTATGGTAAATTATGCACTAGCTAATAGCTAATTAATGTATAGATATTATTCATTCTTTCCCGTTTTTTGAACAACATGCGAAAGCGACAGAAACAGAAACAAACTCGAACTTGAAGTCCAAACTTTCCCCATAGAGTAACATGATCATAAATCGAAACCATTGAATTCACTGAAAACAGCTACTCTTACCTGCCAACCAAAGGGTGGATAGTAAAATCCATAGAATATAAACTGTGGAAAAGCTCATCTCGGGTTTTCGTGGCGTTTAAGGTGGTTTAACCGGTTCTAACAGCAGCGCCTGCATTGACAACAGAAAACAGAGACAAACACAATATTCATAGGCTTTAAAAGAGTGTCTGATAGAAACTTAATCCGATAGGCTACCTAACTCAATTACAAGCATGCTCTGTCATATTTCCCGTTTTCTCCCGAGAAACAAAACAAAAGCACCGCATTTCAGTTGGCACGCGATATTCTCTGTGCAAGTTTAATTATTTACGGTTAAAAAAATATCATAAACGATCAATAGGAATTAAAACTTCAAAATGATGCTCAGTCTCGGGTTTTCCGTGTGATGTTAGTGTGTGACAGGGATAATTCTCAGCGAAGCATGAGGGATTTCCCCGAAGAAATATGCGTGTGTGGCACAAAGTTTAAAGTCGATATTTAGACTAAAATAACACAGAAACACAAAAGAATAGGTCTACATACAGTTTTCTTACTGAGAGTGAAGGGTTAGTGAGTCTTACCTCGAGCAGCGGATCCCACAGTAAGAGCTCAGGCTTCTCGGAATCTCCTCCAGGCTACCACACACACACACACACACACACTGACCACGAAACCCTGCTTCTGCTGAACATGCGGTTTAACACGATCTAGAAACGCTTTAACCGTCAGTCTCGGTGCTGCATTGCTATGCACTTTTATGTAGGCTATTCTCTATTAGGCCTACACATAATGGAAATCATTTCAGTTTTCTTTAAGTCATAATGAAGTGAACGTGGTGAACTTTAAATCATTTTTCTCTTTTGGTTTGAGTGGAATATTTTTATTATATGCCCAAAAATAAGCCCACCCCGAAAAATATTCACTTCAGTTTTTTTAAGTGAGTGACAGAATAAAGCCGTCTCTAATGATAGAGATGTGCACAGAGGTTTAATTTCACTTTATTTTTAAATTGAGCACGATTGACTGATCTGACTGAAGTCCGAATGTCAGAAATTGGCAACATTAAACGGAACCTGTGGAACAGAATCTCCAGTAGCGGTATTAACATTGACTGACGCACAGAAGGCACACGCCACTATGCGTATTGGCACATCCGGTCATGTGTCACTGACATAATTGCGACACACTGCAGGCCCGCCCACAGAAATGACTGGGCCCCTGAAAAGGTCCAGTGAATGGGCCCTCCCCAAATCTGCAATAGGCTACTCATATCATGCGTGTGCTCTCTCTCTCTCCTACATACCTTTAACTGAGAGAGACTATAAGCCTTGTTTATACTCGACGCGTCCGCACGAGCGCGAGTCTCCGTTGTGCTATTCTGTGTAACGACAGGGGGCGACTCCGAGTAATTCTCCTCTAAAACACCAGGAATCAGCAGTGAAGAAGTAGTTTGCAGTTTATTAGTAGTTTATTAATTGCTGATTCATATAAAAAGAGTAATAAATGCAGTAGGTTATTGTACTTTCACTGCATGTAAACTAGTTAAACAACTGAAGCCTTATTGAAGAGTGTTTAAACCTTAACTTCATCAGCAGGGCTTACTTCTGCTATTGTAGGCTTATTTTGTAAATGTAAGCAGTTACTTTATACAAGTGCAAACGGGTGCTTAATGTAAATGTGTTCCTATTCACAAAATGAGAGGCTTTTATGGTCACCCATCAATGCAAATGTCTCTGTGTATAGAAGGATCATAAACATGCTGGTACAGACGTACCAGTTCGGCCAGATTCGGCTCGAAGTCGTTCATCTTCGGATGCGGCGCCGCGCGCGATGTTACAAAAAGTGCCGTGCACACCGCCAGGCGAAATGGGGTCTTGCGCACCCAACGCGCACGACCGCCCACACCGCAATGACGTCATTTTTGCCGCGTGCACCTTCGCGCTCTTGCGGACACGTCAAGTATAAACAAGGTGATGGGGTCTATAGTTACACACACAGGGCTCTCAAGTGTCACGCATTGAGCATGACAGTCACTCATTTCGTTCTTTTGTCACACACTCCCGCCACACATTGTATTTCTCACGCGTAAAAACGATTTATAATATATTTAATATGCCGCAGCGCCCAAAATGTCTCTGGCCGCGCCGCTGTCACTTTGGACCCGGCAGGAATCAAGCGCGTATCCCTGTTGTTCATCGAGCTACACAAAAGCCAATCAGAAAATAGCACTATTGTATCTGGGTATGATTTAACGCAACAATCAATGAAAAAAAAAAAGAAGCAAATTGTCATGAAACAACCCCATTCCCGCGACCTGTCCAATATAAATATCTAATGGTGTGTTCACACCGAACGCGTATTTAATTATTTGCGCGATAGATTACATACAAAGTCAATGCAAAGACTCGAATAGACGCATCATCGAAATGGGCGGCGCATTTGCTGCAACCGTCTTCCACGCAAGTTGAAAAATTTGAACTCGAGCGAATGTTCAAGCGTCTAACTAGACGCGATAGACGCGCATTTGACGCTCTATTCGCGTTCGGTGTGAACACACCATAAGGCTGCCACTCTGCAGAAGCAAATTCCCTCCTATCTTCGATATGTTGGAGTAGTTTTAGCCGGAGTGCACATGCCAACTGCTGTAAATCACATGAAATATTCTCTCAGTCCTCGCGCATCTGATAAGGCCTCATTAGATAATTTACAGGACGATTTTAGGCAATCGATTGCTTCAATCACACTGGGGAGATGGTGAGCAATAGGTCTTACTTTTTATTTTACTGTCTATGGTCTTACCGTGTCAATTCGCGCACTCCATCGTGTGTCACTCACTCGCGCTGCTGACCGCGAACTGGCGCGAAGCACTGGCGTTTTGACATACGTACAACAAAAAATAGCCTACTCAGACCATTTTCAGGAGAGGGGTGTTTCATTATGACACAGGCTACATTTTACTCAAGCAACATTAAATAAAATGCTTTTTTTTTCTCACTTTCAACAATAAATGATGCTATTTTTGTTCAAAATAAAATATGGTAACCTTTGCTTGTATTTAGGATGAACATAATTATTGCTGGACTGCATGGACGTAATTGTGACACAAAATCCTAAATAGCCTAATTTTGGGATATTTTAAATATCAATTTAACACATTAAAGTCAGAAATATTTTTCAAACGAGTTATTTGTGTCACGTCTGTAGTTGGTATGTGCCACTGAATGTTTTGTAATACCAGTGCTGCTTTATGTTGTTTATCTCGCAAAGTCACAAACTGCCCATTCTAGGAAAGACGACATAAATCTATCATGGGTCACTACGAATAAAGTATTAATACGTTATTCGTAGTGACCCATGATAGATTTATTTCTTTTATTAATCTATCAGTCACTACTGGATGTGTCACAACATACGGTGACATGTTCCACGACTCGTGTCAGTCAGGTGTCATGTCAGTGTCAGTGTGTCCAGGCCCGCATTAATGCACGGGCTTACTGGGGCTGAAGCCTATCATAAGCCAAAAAAAAAAAATCACATTGTTTTGTAATTTGTCGAATTTTCTGTCAATCACTTGATATTCATGTTTTTGGCTGCTGATTGATCCAATTTACAAGTGACCCACGTGGGAAGCATGATATGACAGCCTATCAGAATGTAGAGAAACAGTTGCGTCATCTTCTCTAGTAGTCTATTCAAATTTATGCTAGTCACAGAGGCTGATGATAGCTATCAAAATGTTGAGGAAGAAAAAGTTTGAGAGTGGTGCTCATAAACGAAAAATATCGCGATTCGCGACAGAAAGAAAACAGTGAGAAGGAATTGTTAAAAAAGATTCCAAAGCTAACAGGATTTTTTAAACCTGCTGCAAATGAAGGTGAGTCGAGCTCATTAAGCGGAGCACCGATCGATGAACAGTGGAGAGGACAAGCAAACAGGCGGGCAGTGTTAATTTCGTTGACGAATTATTTGCGTAATTATTTTCGTAAACAAAATTTTTTCACAGACGAAAACGAGACGATATACGGTCCCGACCCGAAGCGTGCAGCCCTTACACATATAAGCCCCGTTCACACTACACACGACTTTGTCGCTGCAAGTCGCCAGTCGCTGGCGATGAGGTCGCTAGTGGGCGTTCCCACTACTGGTTGACTAGTATGACATCCAAAAGACAGCGAATCAGCTTTCTTGCCGCTAAAAAACACAATCTCTGGAGGGAAAATACTAGGGCTGCAACTAACGATTATTTTGATAATCGATTAATCGGACGATTATTTTTTCGATTAATCGGATAGAAAATTCAATTAGATTTTTTTGTTTATTGACCAAATAAAACCCGGTTACACTTTATTTTAAGGTGTCCTTGTTACAGTGTAATTATATATTTAAGTACAGAGTAATATTAAGGAACTACATGTACTTACTATAGGAATAGGGTATGATTAGGATTTGGTTGATGGTTAGTTGCATGTAATTATGCATAATTTACTGTTATTACTACAGTAAGTACATGTAACATATGTAACAAGGACACCGTAAAATAAAGTGTTACCTAAAACCATAAATTAGGATATTTATGTGTAAAAGTGTACTTTAAAAAGTGCAAAAGCCACACATTGAGTTTTAGTAATATCAATATTTGCATTGTTTTTAATGATAATTGCTGATGGCAAGTTGACAACCATGATTAATGTAAAAAAAAAAAAAAAAAAAAAACATTTATATCCAACATATTGTTTTAACACAATTTGTGTTAAAACAAATTTACACAGACATGTTGTTCAGATATAAACTAAAAACATCTAAAATATATAATTCATTAAATTTTTATTTAAAATTAATTGAATTATAAGGATACATTGATAAAATAAATATAGAAAGACTGAAAACAAGCGTGTGAACGTAGAGCCGCAGTCGATCGCGTTTGAAAAACAATTAAAACTTAATAGACAAATGCTGTAAATAGAGAACGGAATGGAGGTACACAGCAAGTTAACAGGCTTGATTAAAAAGACAGGAAAAATGATGCATTAGTGCACAAGCATTCGCTGAAAACCACTGAGTACAGTGACTAAAACAATCTTTTACTGCTGCTGTTATTAACTGCCTTTATATTTAGTGCTTCGCTTTGTAAAGACCGTTTTAATTTAATATTTCTGCGGTAGCACTATTTTAATCCATCACTTATGTTGCGAGCGAACTGATTGCGCAACCTGATGCTCGAGACAAAATACAGACAGCCCAAGTCTCCCGGAAGTTCTGGGAGTCTCCCGCATATTGATAGCGGCTTATGCGGCTCCCTGATGCCCGCAAATTAGTTCAAACTCCCGGGATTTGAGCGCGCATGCGAGACAGAAGAGACTGTGCTCCAAACCGTGAAGCGCGAGCGTGCGGCAGAGTAGCGGAGGGAGAGAGGCCTTGCGTGTGTGCGTGTGTGCCTCATGAAGCGCGTGTAAGACAGAGAGCATCTTGATTGGCCTGTTTCAACCAATCACCAGTAAACGCTCCCCGTGACGTAAGCAGACCAACTAATCGATAATGACATTCGTTGACAACGATTTTCATAATCGATTATTATCGATTTTATCGATTAGTTGTTGCAGCCCTAGAAAATACTAAATATAAATATACTCCGTACATAAAAACGTCTGTAGCCTAGTGAAGCATGAAGATGAACGAGACACAGAAGTCGATTTTTCTCGTTGTGGCCGTTTATCTACGGCATAAGCGCAAACGCCGGTCTATCTGGGTTCACGAGACCATTCGGGCTCGGAGACAGCACGGCGAGTACCACCGGCTGGTGCAGGAACTGCGGCTGGATGAAGTCCGGTTCCAGCAGCGCTTCAGGGGCTGAGGAGAAGGATCACGTGCGCTCCACTCCTATTGGTTGTCGCTCGCGAAAATCGCTCTTCATTTGCATAAAGTTAAAAAATTCTCAACTTTGTCGTGTCGCCAGACACGCCCCATCTAGTCGCCAACGGTCGCTGTCGCGCGTGTCGCCCGCTCACCATTGAAATGAATGGTATCGCGTCGCGTGTAGTGTGAACGGGGCTATAGACAGCGCGCGAGGACTGAACTGAGCTCTCTTTCGCGTCTGAATGGACAAATACACACAACATTATGTCTAAATGTCCGTTTTAGAGAGTATTCACGTAAACACAGTCGGTTATGTCTTTACAGAATGTACAGTTGTGAGAATATTGGATGTGCATCAGTGTTATTGGATCTGCGCACTCGGTCTTAAAGTGACAGTGCGTAATAAACCTAATGCTGTGTAGGCTAAACTTAATATTAATCAAACAACAAAATAAAAAGAGAAAAGCATTCACTGCTCTTTATGGTTTAATTATTCTTAATTTATACAAAATAAATATGTCTGCTTGAAAGAATAAAGAATGATGTATGTAAGTTAAAGACTGCATAATCATTAATTGAAGAAAAAAAAGACTGTTCTACTTTAGGAGAAGAAGTGTTTTTATTTAATTTTAAGATATTATGTTATGTCACTGTGCTAAATCTGTGTCTGTACAGTAGTGCATGTTCAAACTTTAAAAATTATTCATATTAACAGGTTAATAGATGTTTTCTACGGGAATATATAATGGGTTTGGAAATTTTAGAGAAATTCTAATTAATTTACAGTAGATTTAGTCGACTAAAATCGAATGGGTTTAAAATTGTATTGTATTTCGTCAACTAAAACTAGACTATTTACTGCTTTCCGGTATAGCCTGTGCTGTGGAGGTTTTACATTGCTGTTGTTGTGGATTTTTTTATGGAATACTGTTTTCGTTAGGCTATATCTCCCCGAGAGAAACTTATTTCTGCTTTTGTTGTATAGACAAACGTGATCATTAGACTTTTTTTATTTATTGTGGGCCTACAAAACCTCTCAGCCCCGGGGCCTAACAGCAGGTTAATGCGGGCCTGTGTCGTGATAATGTCAGGACACAGGCCACTATCCACTGGCACATGCCAATGAAGACCGGATGTGCCAATACGCATAGTGACATGTGCCTTTGGCTTCTGTGCATAAGATGTCACTTAATGTTAATACCGCCTCTCAGAATCTGGGTCACTCTTTGTGGTCGTTGCCTTTTCTGAAAATCTTCTCATGTCATTTCTGTACTTCTAGCAGCCAAAGTGAAGAAGAGCTATATATATATATATATATATATATATAAGGCCTTGCACAGACTAGTCGAGTAGTCGAGAGATTGATTACTTCAACCACTAGTCGGCGCTGTTGGAAACAATCGACTACTCGAGCGCCCATTAACCATAAATTAATTCAAAATGGCGAACGTCACCAACAGACACAACACATCAGATGTGTGGAAGTATTTCATCAAGGAAGACAAAAATATCGTAATTTGCCAACACTGTAAGAGGCCGTTCACATATCGCGCCTAAAAACGCTCTCCTTCATTCCACAAGCGCTCGCGCTCCCATGGCGTCTGTCGCTGCTATGCAACCATGAACTGCGCGCTTTCCATGATGACGAGGAAGTATCAGCAAAGGGTTAATGATTTATAGCCCTTGCATTAGCTTTACTACTAGATATATTTATGGAGATAAAAACCCGCAGGTTTTCAATCTCTGTTACTTTCATTTCCTTTGATCACTGTAAAGCAGCTTTGGAACAATCTACATTGTTAAATAATTTGACACAAAATATTGATTTAAAAAGGAGTTTATTGATTTAAAAACTATTGTATTGCTTCCGCTAAACAAAATAGTCCGTTCCGTCTCTGAACTGCGTCCATGGCAACGGTGTGTTATCAAGAAATAACAGACCGCATTATACATTAGAATTCAAGCAAGCCATGTAATAACAAGCTATAATAAGAAAACAACGACGCTATGAACACATGGCTATGATGATGCAGATGCACGTAAATGCCCGACGCCAGCGGAGGCACCTGTGGTGTGGGAACGACAGCGCTCCATCGCGGCTCAGAGACACCTCACGGAAACCCTTTGGTTGAAGCATTTCTTTGCTTTGTCCACTTACATCTGTCTTTGTTGACACCCACATGTGTGCGCAAATACTGGGCGGAAATGAACTAAAACTACTTCTATGTTTTGTGGCGTGTTGCAACCATAACATGACCTAAAACTTAATCGCAATTCATTATTTATTCGGCAAATAACGTTTCCATCAGCGTTTATCGCATTTGCCGTATATCGATCAAGATAAATTCCGATGAGACCGAACGTATTTCATTTGAGTCGATATTCATGAAATTCAATCGAATTTTACTGTTTCCATAAGGCATTTTTCATTCGATATCGCTTAATTCGGATAAAAACGCGTGGATGGAAAGTTGGAAACATTTATTGTGTCCTTCATTGTGTATTTGATGGCACCTTCGAATTAGGACCTTCGTCGCGCCACTGTGTCACAGCCTTAGAATCTCTAGTGATACGAACAGCTACGATGGCGGCATTGTTTGCGGGCAGCCTGAAGGCCAATGGAGGCATTATGCTAATGAGTTACAAACCCACCCTGGTTCAGCTTGAAGTGAGTCTGGAATTACTGACGACTCGTTTCAGTTCAGAATCGCTTGTGTCTTTCGGGAGGGAATGGCTCTGTCACACTCTGTGACGTAATGCCTGTCGGCCGCTGTGGAGCTCACGGCTCAGAAGAAGAGCACATTATCACACTAACATGACAAATGGGACACCCTACGGTCCTGTGAAACTTTGCAGATCTTTTACATTCACAAACATCTTTATTACTCACTATATGAAGGGTAATATCTCAAAAAGCATCATAGGGGCACTTTAAGAAAAATGTAGCAATACGAAGAGATTTTTTTATGTCATCCTCAATTGTTAACAAACAAGTATTCATTACTTCGTTGAGCTCGTTGTTTCTGCCTTAAATTATTACATTGTTTAAATTGATACATTTTTAGCTAACTGTAGTTTTGTATATGCACATTTCTGAAATGCATAACTTAGACAGTTTCCTCTCATAACTGTAAATTGTAATATGGACTCGACTCATGCATTTTCTGAAAAGCTGCTTTGAAACGATGTGTATTGTGAAAAGTGCTATACAAATAAATGTGAATTGAATTGAATATTCATATTAAATACGCAATTCATATAGTAAATAGAAAATGTAAAAATATTTTGAGTAAAAATCATAAAAGTACAATAAAACACATTAAGCAAGAAATATATCACTGCAAAACAGATTGTTTGTGAATCCAATCACAGTATGAACACAAGAGCACAGTATGTGTGAAGCAAAAAAACATACAATCTTTTGGTTTTTATATACATCATTTCTGTATTTTTTTTTATATTTCACATCTGACATAGTATTTACAGCTTTCTATTTTGTGTCCATAGAATGACTGGTGTGCAAGAGCTCAAGTTCTCTTCATCTTAGTTCACTGAAAACATTGTGGTCTGGTTTCAGGTTCAGTGTGCAACAGCCTTTGAAGGTGCTCTAAGCGATGTCACGCGTTTTTTAGGCCAAAACACTTTGTCACATACAGCAAACATCTCCTCACTATCCGCTGGCTGCCTGTCCCCTGAACACACTGTAAAGAAACGCGATCTCTGTAGACAGCCCAGGCTCCACAAACAGCAACAAAAACAAACTGCGGCGACCCGCTCCCCGAAACATAACAAACTGTTCCAGCCAATGACCGACGAGAAGGGTTTGGGGGGTTAGTGGGCGGATGAGGAGGAGGGAGGGTCTAGCTAGCCTCCGTTTTGTTTGACAATAGTTCGAACGTCAACAAGAAGTGACGTCACCCAGGATCGCTTAGAGAACCTTTAAGACAGATCTCTGGCTCTTCCCATCAAGAGTTCTGTGGTGGATAGTTTTAGGTTGTAATCAGAGAAACAACTGGGCTCCAGAAGAAAAAATCGTTGGTCTCCAAAAATAAAGAGAAAAGACTGTAATATAGAGATCCATGTGGGAGCTGACATGTTTGGCTAATCTGTTTATAATTCTTTACTAAAATTTCAAAAAAGAACCTCTGGAACAAAGGCTGGTGAAAAAGTGTGCGGTTCCTGTTGCGCTAAAGCTAAAGCTTCTTTTCACCTCCAGATTGCTGACTGCACCACTTCAAGCTAGAAACTAAACCAATTCCTGTTTTTGGCTTTTCCTCTGACAGGCATATGGTAGCGCACCTCCCTCCAGAAGCGTGCCGAGGGGTCGAGAGAGGTCAAGCGCTTCTCCGTCTTCCAGTCGCAGCACATCCACCTCTTCCTTCTCTTCCAGGCTTGTAGCGCTCCCTGTTTCTCCTTGAGGAGTCTCACCGAGTGAGGCAGGCGGTCGGGCTCTCGGATCTCCTCCAGCTCCAGGAGCACGATGCTCACGGTGTTCTCCACGAGCCCTCGGTACAGGCCCGTCTGCTGCTCGGCCCACTCCAGCGCCTCGGGACTGCAGAGAGACGTCGAGGTGTAGAGGAGAAGAAGTCGACGGCAGCGGGTCAGAGCCTCCTCGACAACATCCACCACCGCTGGAAACATGAGGAGGAGAATCAGCCCGGCAGAACATCGGGATTAAACCTAACATTAGGGACGCACAATATATCGGCCACCATATCGGTATCGATGCCGATGTATCTTCATTTTTAATGTTATCATTATCGGCCCGATAAAAAGAGTTGGCCGATATATTAAAGCCGATAAATAATGGATTATTTAGATGTGCACGGTTCAACATGATGGTTTTACAATGCTTTAAATATATTTGAAATAACTTCATAAAAGGAAAATACAGTTCAGGGCAACATGTGCAGCGCAAGTCTGTAATATCAGCTACATAGAATTATGATGAGAACATCGTTATAACTGTGTTTGGGACGTGGCTTTTAACCCTCTCGCCCCGGCGCGATTGTCTCTCTTTTTTTCTTATCAGTGCAAAAGAGACTCAAATAACTGATATTTTTGTGATACAGGCAAGTGTTATACATCATTCAAAACTGTTAAATGTCTACTTTTATTTGTGTACACTAATAATAAAAACAAAATGTTGTGTTTTTCGTAAAATCAAGAAAATAAACATGATGCGCGTTCTGTCGTCTCTCTCAATGTGAAGTTCATTCTGAAACGCGACAGAAAATGATCTTTAACTCAGCAAATACTTGCCACCCACACTTGAGAGTTATGTCTTTACAAAGCTTTAAGTCTCCATTTTTAAATGATGTAAATCATACCAAAAACAAATATTGTCTGTTTAAGTAATCCGTATGAAAGCAACGACATGTACAGTTTGTTCAGCCGGAGCTCATTAACTCTAATGTGACCCCGCCCACACGCGCGCGAGCTGTTCAGATTCAAATGATCCACGCGGAGGAACGCAACGCCCTCATCGCCTCTAAACACAGACCCAGCGACTTCAGCCCTGCTCTGCTTTTCAATGCGTTTGGTAGTGTTTGGTCTGTGCACCTTATTAACCTTGGAAGAACACGATTTGATTATGGTAAGACACATAATAAGCGTCTTATGGTTGTATATACTTTACATTGTAGCTACTAGTTAAACTGGTGCCAGACTAAAATGTTATGAAATGAGATTGGAGTGAAACATGAAGCCTAATGCTAAATGAATATACATGTAAACACAAGAATGTTTTTATCTTCGATAATTAAACACAGCACGATATAAAGTAGGCTTATTCTTCAATGGTGAATATTATAATGTTTAGACCTGTGTTTACTGTTAAATACTGTGTTTGTGGATATCTACTCACACGTAGATATGTATAATATGGTAAGAATAATGTTTCATAGTTTGGAGCGGCTCGATCGCTTCAGTAAACGTTCTCTGCATACGCTGAGTTTGAGTCACTCGCGCTGTGGGTTTGAAAAGCAAAACACGGCAAACATTAGGCTTCATGTTTTTCTCCAATCTCATTTCATAACGAATGGAAACGTTTGAAGTAACATATGATAATCCATATATTTTTGTCTAGTGTAGTGTCTTTTTAACAATATATAGGCTGCCTGCTATCTATCTGTTATTATTTTATGCAGCCCTACACATAGGCTATAACAATGCACAACAAACTTGGTGTTCATATATATTTAATAATAATTTTAACCAGAAAAATCTAAAATGTATTCCCAAAATTGTGCAGCCCTATAGTTTCTCTTGATATCAGCTTGTTCACAGGTTTATTTTTTTATTTTTTTACAGGGACCAGATGCCACTGATGAGTCCTGCTGACTTCAACATTCACAGGAGACTCCGTACATGAACATGGTTAAGTGAAAAATCAAACACCTTGGAAATGACAGGTATGTACTATGTTTCAGGAATGGCACAAAGTTGTGTGACTGTTCAAGCCTCTGTCTTTAGATTTGTCCTTTGTTGTGTATCTTTGGATTATGTTGTGTTGTAAATAAATCCAAACAATCTAAAAGCCATTCTTTTTTAAATCTCATTCTTTGTGCAAGGCTCCTAATGATATGGCCTGATAGCACCTAATAGGGCCATTATGGGAGGGTCTTTGTCTTTCTCAGGTGTGAAAAGCAGTAATATTAATGAGATTACGCCTCCTTCGCATAAAGCTATCTTACACAAAACACATCAAACAAATTTTAAAAGACTGTATTGTCTTATCTGAATGAGTAGTCAGGATGATTTTCACATAGTTTTCGAGCAAATACTCCAGGCTATGTGATACAATTTTCATAAGTCTTGTGAAGAAATAATCAGTATGGGTTCCATGACCTTATTTCAGTGACAATTTTTTTTTAGTTTTTTCACAAACCACGCATAAACAACATTATCTCAAAACTACAAACTTTTACCTACATGCTGCTGACATATTACTGTAGCAGAGTTTGTGCTGAATACAGTGTAATCAGACTCTAGCCATGAAAATGTCACAAGTAACAGAAAAACAGGCTGGATGAAGGACCACCACCTTCAACTAAACCTTACGAAGACAGAGCTACTTGTGGTCCCGGCCAACCCAACACTTCATCACAACTCCTCCATTCAGCTAGGCTCGTCATCCATAACTCCATCAAGGTCAGCTAAGAACCTTGGGGTTGTAATTGATGATCAGTTGAAATTCACAGACCACATTGCTAGAACTGCCCGGTCCTGCAGATTTGCCTTGCACAACATTAGGAGGATCAGGCCCTTCCTTACAGAGCATGCCACACAACTCCTTGTCCAAGCACTTGTTTTATCCAGACTGGACTACTGTAATGCTCTCCTGGCTGGTCTTCCAGCTTGCTCTGTCAAACCTCTACAATTGATCCAGAATGCTGCAGCCAGAGTAGTCTTCAATGAGCCGAAGAGAACACACGTCACTCCTCTCCTCACACAATTGCACTGGTTGCCAGTTGCCGCTCGCATTAAATTCAAGGCACTGACGTTTGCCTACAGAACAACCACTGGCACTGCTCCATCTTACCTAAACTCATTACTTCAGACTTATGTGCCATCCAGAAACCTGCGCTCTGCTAGCGAATGTCGTCTTGTGGTACCATCTCAAAGAGGCACAAAATCTCTTTCTCGGACCTTTACCATGGCTGTTCCCTGTTGGTGGAATGATCTGCCTAACTCAACCAGAGCTTCTGAGTCAGTAGCCACTTTCAAGAAACTGCTGAAGACATATCTTTTTCGGCAGCACTTGATTCAGTAGAATTAACACTTTCTCTTCTCTTCTATTCTATTAAAAAAAAAAACAAAAAAAAAAACTGCACTAAAATTAAACTGAGAGGGGTTATAGCACTTACGTATTGTTGTCCTACTGTTAGTTTAACTGCTTCTATTGTTCTCATTTGTAAGTCGCTTTGGATAAAAGCGTCTGCTAAATGAATAAATGTAAATGTAATGTAAATGTAAAAAAGCACAAATGTCAGAGCATGTCAGAACACCTCAGACCCCAGAAGGTTAATGGCGAGACTTGTGTTTTTGTAATCAGGCTCTCAAAAATTATATAAATATTTGGATTTAGATTTATCAGCTTTAAAATATTAATGATTATCGGTTATCGGACAAAATTTTCATATCGGTGCATCCCTACCGAAAATGTATGGGAAATGACTTATTACACAGCTTTTCACCACAAATAATGAGGGGACATAAAATAACATCCGCCAATCTTATTCATTATTATATTATTTTCTTGATTACTCATTATCTATTATTATAACTTTTTGTTTGATATTAACAACAAAAATAATATTAAAAAGTATTATTATATAGTCATTTTGATATATAAAATCACAAAATTTTGGCCCAAATTGTGCAGCCCCACTAAGAAGCACAGCAAACCTCACAATTTTTATCATAATAATCCCAAATAGATTTTTTCCCTAAATCATGCAGCCCTAACCCAGACTACTGTAATACAGCTAATGTTTGTATTGATTTCCAGTGTGATCACAAGAAGAACCGCTGGTTTATATTACAGTGCTTTGTTTTGTTGCAAACTCTTTACCTTCTCCAGGTAGACCGTCCCGGCCCAGGATGAAGAGCTTATAACCGTACCGGCCCTCCAAGACCTGCGGCAAAGTGCTCATCGCAAACACCTCAGCCTTTTCACTCGAGCCATCAAGCACTCTCGGGTAGGCAATGTAGGCGTCATACTGCTTACCATCACCATCTAGAAGAAGCATCACCAGAAACAAAGTTTCAGCATGTCCTGTAATGCTTTGATTGCAGGGGAAGGTGTGAACTTCAGTTAATGTAACTGTGTTATTTCCAAGTAACTGCGCGACACTGCTAATGTGCAAAAGTATATTTCCTGTTTATGTGAGTACCTGTGGTTTTGTAGAGGAATGGAAACACAGTCCGGACCCACAAGGCCAGTTCCACCTTGAATACGGTGCACAGAGAAACTCCCATCACGAAAAGCAGCGCCACCGACCCCAGGAGAAGCCCGAGAAGCAAGAAGATATTCGGATCTGTGGATGTGGAAATTTGTTTGTGTTGCTGGTATAATAGACAAGTGAAAGTAGATCATATGCTTGCTTATAGACATTTTATTTTCCAAATGCCAATCTTCAAAATCATTTGAAAGCAATATAAACTTTAAAACATGTCATTCTGTAAACACAGAATAAATAATAAATAACTATTTAATAAATAAACAAGACAAATGTGTCACGAAAAGATGCCGGTATCTACAAAAGAGAACAAGTAAATAAACTAGTTAATAAAATAATGGAGAAAGGGGCATTCAAAATGTTATTTAAAAAAGTAAATAAATAAATTAGGGTTGTGGTTTAATAATAAAAATATTAACGCATCGAGTCCACGTATCTTTATGTTGAATCAACATAAATGAGGAATAATTATTTATTTAATACGTTCAATAATTAAAATGATTATTTCAGTGATTTAATTTATAGTCAACTCAACCATTAAAACTTCAGACAAACCAATAGATTTGCGGCGCGACGGGCTCGCTTTTTTCTTAGTGCAAAAGAGACTCAAAATACTCTGTTGATTTTGATCTTACATATAAGTGTTAAACATCATTCAATCCTGTTAAGTGTCTATTTTTTTGTGGATACTCACAACAAAAACAAAGTGTTGTGCTTTTTGCCAAATAAAGAGAAATAAACATGATGAGAGTTCTGCGTTCTCTCTGTCAATGAAGTCTGAAACACGTCCGAAAATGAACTGTAACTCAGCGAATACTCAGTCAAGCAGGAATACAGGCACACAGGCATGAAGCATGAATTCTCTTCTTTTGAAATGAAGTAATTTATATAAAAAACAAATATTCTCAGTTTATGTAATCTGTATGAAAAGAGAGAGATGTTAGTCGTTCTCATTTCAGCTCATTATAGCTCATTCAGTGTTAATGTGACCACGCCCGCGGAGAGCGCGCGCTATTCAAACGCAAATGATCTGAGGCAATCCATGCAAACGTGCCACATCAACTGGATAAAACACATCAAGTTTAATCAGACTCTACGACGCTATTATTACTATCGTGATAATAATCCTGAAAAATGTACCTCAGAAGTGCCGGTTTAGTTTCACTTCGAGGAGCAATGGATCTAGCTGAGGTGGAATAGTAAGTTCTTTATTCTTAAGTGCTTTGTTCTCATCGCGATATGCAATAGTGTCTGTAAACCGCAAAAAGACTGTTTAAATATAAATCGTATGTCTGTGTTTGAATGAATGTACTGCACAGATGCGTGCTGTTGTTTACTAATAAAGCTTGCATCTGTGCCGTATAAGCAACGTGTTAAACTGCAAATTAACATTTATATGCTAATATATCATAAAAACGATATGTTACAGACGAAATATGAATGTTTAGTTAAGATTTCGTTGATTAGTTTAGGATAGATTATAAAGTTTTTACTGTAAAATAGACTACTTTCACATCAAATAAGCTTTTGTTCGCCAATTTCTGCTCATATGTTAAATATATAGTGTGGGATGTTTTGTCAAAAATAAAGTATATTGAATTATCAACTAAGATGTTTCTATAGTTTTTGTTCCAATATTCTAACTAATAACTTTGAAATACGTATGATAAAATGTATACTTTTACAAAAAAATATTACACTTGAAACATTGTTTAAATTGTAATTGTTGTTGATTTATATGTGAACACTTTTTAATAAAATAGCAAAAAATAAATAAGGTAGATGTAAGCAACATTAATAGGTTAATATAAGCCTTCTCATTCAATTATTTATCATTGTTTTTTATTAGTGACACATTTAGGGAGAGGATATGTTCCAAAACTTTCTGAAAATACAGTATGAGAATTAACTGCATAGTTACTAGAAATGTTTATCTTGGGTATTATACAATTTGCATGCATACTAAATAAGTCCTCACATTCTTTCTTGTGGTACCCAGTGACACACCTGACTGAAAGGGTCATTATGCAACTCATTGTCTTCTCAGGTGTGAATCACAGCATTATTCATGATCATTCACGCCCCCACGCATATTGCCTTTCCAAACAAAACGTGTCTTACAAAGTTTAAATCAATGTATTGTTTTATGTGACTGATTAGGCAGGATGATTTTCAGATCATTTTTAAGCAAAAACTCTAGGCGACAACATCCATTAGTCAAAAGTCTTGTGGACACATATTTAGTATGTGTTTTGTGGCCTAATTTCAGAAACTTAAATTTTTAGTTTTTTCAATAACCATGCATAAACATTATTCTCTCAAAAATACAAACATGTACATACATGTTGCTCACATATTATGGTAGCCCTGTTTGTGCTAAATAGAGTGTAATTACACCTTTGCCATTAATATGTTTATAAGCAACTGAAAAAAGCACAAATGTCAGGGCATGTCAAAACATCTCAAGGACCCTAAATACACCTTAGACCCCAGAGGGATATGGTGAAGACTTGTGAGTTTAATGGTTTTCACTTGCCCTAAATCTCGGCCACTATGACTAAAGGAGAAAGACCCATTGCTCATTTAACCAGTTAACTAGTCACTGGTCTGTCGACACTCAAAGCGAAACAACAACAGCCGATAACAAAATGACATTTGATGCAGCAAGATTTTGGACCAATAAAGTATTAAAAAGCTGTAAAAAGATGTGATGGTGTGATGGAGTGATGGTGTGATGCAGTGATGGTGTGATGCAGTGATGGGTGTGATGCTGTGATGGGTGTGATGCAGTGATGGTGTGATGGTGTGACGGTGTGACGCTGTGACGGTGTGATGGTGTGATGTTGTGATGGTGTGATGTTGTGATGCTGTAATGGTGTGATGTTGTGATGGTGTGATGTTGTGATGCTGTAATGGTGTGATGTTGTGATGGTGTGATGCTGTGATGGTGTGAGGGTGTGATGGTGTGACATTGTGACGGTGTGATGCTGTGACGGTGTGATGGTGTGATGCAGTGATGGTGTGATGCAGTGATGGTTTGATGCAGTGATGGTGTGATGGGTGTGATGGAGTGATAGTGTGATGCAGTGATGGTGTGATGCAGTGATGGGTGTGATGCTGTGTTGGGTGTGATGCTGTGATGGTATGATGCTGTGATGGTGTGATGCAGTGATGGTGTGAAGGTGTGATGTGATGCGGTGATGTTGTGATGCTGTGATGGGTGTGATGCTGTGATGATGTGAAGGTGTGATGGTGTGATGCTGTGATGGTGTGAGGCTGTGATTGTGTGAAGGTGTGATGTGTGTGAAGCTGTGATGCTGTGATGGGTGTGATGCGGTGATGTTGTGATGCTGTGATGGTGTGAAGGTGTGATGGTGTGATGCTGTGATGCTGTGATGGTGTGATGGTGTGAAGCTGTGATTGTGTGAAGGTGTGATGTGATGCTGTGAAGCTGTGATGCTGTGATGCTGTGATGGTGTGATGCTGTGAAGCTGTGATGGTGTGATGGGTGTGATGCGGTGATGTTGTGATGCTGTGATGGGTGTGATGATGTGATGGTGTGATGGTGTGATGGTGTGAGGCTGTGAGGCTGTGATGTTGTGGTTCTGGTGTGATGGTGTGAAGCTGCGATGGTGTGAAGCTGTGATATTGTGATGCTGTGATGGTGTGACGCTGTTATGGTGTGATGCTGCGATGCTGTGATGGTGTGACGTTGTGATGCTGTGATGGTGTGACGGGTGTGATGCTGTGATGGTGTGAAGCTGTGATGGTGTGATGCTGTGATGTTGTGATGCTCTGATGTGATGTGATGCTGTGATGTTGTGATGGTGTGATGCTGTGATGGTGTGAAGGTGTGATGTGATGGTGTAAAGCTGTGATGGTGTGATGCTGTGATGGTGTGATGCTGTGATGGTGTGATGTTGTGATGCTGTGATGGTGGGATCTTGTGATGGTGTTATGCTGTGATGGTGTGAAGGTGTGATGTGATGGTGTAAAGCTGTGATGGTGTGATGGTGTGACGCTGTGATGCTGTGATGGTGTGAAGGTGTGATGTGATGGTGTAAAGCTGTGATGGTGTGATGCTGTGATGGTATGATGTTGTGATGCTGTGATGGTGGGATGTTGTGATGCTGTGACGGTGTGATGCTGTGACGGTGTGATGGTGTGATGCTGTGATGGTGTGACGGTGTGACGCTGTGACGCTGTGACGGTGTGATGGTGTGATGTTGTGATGGTGTGATGTTGTGATGCTGTGACGGTGTGATGTTGTGATGGTGTGATGTTGTGATGCTGTGATGGTGTGATGTTGTGATGCTGTGATGCTGTGATGGTGTGAGGGTGTGATGGTGTGACATTGTGACGGTGTGATGGTGTGATGCAGTGATGGTGTGATGCAGTGATGGTGTGATGCAGTGATGGTGTGATGCAGTGATGGTGGGATGCTGTGATGGTGGGATGCTGTGATGGTGGGATGCTGTGATGGTGTGACATTGTGACGGTGTGATGTTGTGACGGTGTGATGTTGTGATGCTGTGATGGTGTGACGCTGTGATGTTGTGATGGTGTGACAGTGTGATGCTGTGATGGTGGGATGCTGTGATGGTGGGATGCTGTGATGGTGTGACGCTGTGATGGTGTGACATTGTGATGGTGTGATGGTGTGACGGTGTAATGCTGTGACGGTGTAATGCTGTGATGGAGTGACAGTGTGATGTTGTGATGGTGTGATGCTTGAGTCGCACCTGCAGGAATGAGGGAGAACTGTCCGCTCGGGGTTCCTCGGCTGCTGAACACCATACAGGTGAAGTTTAGATAGAAATCTTCCTGCCAAACATCTGACACGGAGAGTGTTTGCACTAACACAAAACCCTCCTCCGTTCTGCTTTCACTTTAAGAGGAAAGGACACACAGTTACACTTTTAACTTAACATTATATTGATTATAACTGACCAATGTATTGTTACCTACTAATAAACAGGAATATTTACCTATATATATATATTCTTTCACTAAATCATTTTGATTCTTAAAATAAATGTAAAAAAAAGTGTAATTTGGCTTGCTTAGTTGGGGACATTTAATATTCAACAGTATTATTGATCTGCCTTACTTCAGGTGGACTTTTTACAATTAGTCGTTTTTTTATATGAATATTTTCCTTCTGTTGTGACAGATGCATGATAATCCTATATCCAAGTAATGGTATATGTCACAATGCATAACTGTGACATCATTTTGACTGGGAAAACTTAATGAAAATGTTTTAAATATTAAATAATCATGTGGTAACAGTATTTTTTGTATTATCCAACTATTGAAATACATTATGTAGCCCCTCCAGCTCGAACCGCCTGCTCTAAGCGAGACTCAAACCCGAACGCATGACAGGCGAGCGCTCAAACATGGAGGATAAAGACCACAGTCTCTTGATATCAGGGGAGTGAGGTTTACACACACATACACACACAAACACACAGCTCTCACTGGACTACGTCTGTTACAGTGACATATGAAAGGTGCTTTGTTTATTTTGAGTATTTTCTCTTTTTTCTTGTAGGAACTTTATCATAAGATTGTTCATAATAAATATATAAATCTAGTCTGTATAGTTCCAAACACCAAAGGATACTTCATTCAAACTTCATTCCCTGTCTTTGTCTTATCTGAAACACAGCTAAATTCAGTACTCACTTCATGCTTTCCTGATAAATGCGATGCGACGTGTTATCGGAGATAAATTCCTCAGATTGGGATTCTTCAGATCCCAAGGTAACTTTCCACAGCACTGGCACCTGGGGAACGCCTTTTCCCGGCACAACAACAACACAATCCTTCCTGAAGGATGAACCTGAAAAACAAAAACACAGCTGGAGTTTATAGTATTCTCTGACTCTCACAGGCAACACACACTTACAGTTTTAGCTTTGGTAACACTTTACAACAAGAGCCCATTAGTTAACATTAGTTCATGCATTACCTAACATTAAATAACAATGATCAATACATTTTCTACAGTATTTATTCATCTTTGTTAACATTAGTTAATGAAAATACAACTGATCGGTGCTAGTTCTTGTTAGCTCGGGTTCATTAAATAATATTAACAGACACAACATATAATTTTAATAATGTATTATTAAATGTTGAAATTTACATAACACTTTACAATAAGGTTTATTAGTTAACTACTTTAGTTAACAAGAATGAACAAGTCACGTCATGTCAAGTCACCTTTATTTATATAGCGCTTTTTACAATACAGATTGTATCAAAGCAGCTTCACAGTGATAACAGGAAAATAATACAACAGTTTTTTCTAGAAGAAAATTGCGTCATCGTCCACCTGAAGTAAGGCAGATCAATAATATAGTTGAATATTAAATGTCCCCAACTAAGCAGCCAAAATCCAAGGCAACAGTGGCAAGGAACCAAAACTCTATCAGTGACAGAATGAAAAAAAAAAAAAACTTGGGAGAACCCAGACTCAGTCGGGGGCCAGTTCTCCTCTGGCCAATGAGTGAACAGTGTGTGATTATGATCCAGGCATTACAGGTCAGAGGTCAGATGGGATCAGAACATTCCGAATATTTATCCAGTTCCCTCTGATTGGAGGTCTGAGTCACGCCGGTATGGAGACGAGTCTGTTGAGGATCAGTGCCGATGCTGTCGTGTCGATGAGGCCTTCACAGGGCTGATGAGGCTGGCACTGCAGGGATGTGTTGTGGACGTGTCCAGGCGCAGGTCCACCGGCTGATCTGGATACGGCCCGGATCCGGCTGACTGCGGTAAACCTCGGGATAAAAGAAAGACTAACATTAGCATAGATGGCATTCTTCTTATGATGTAATAGAGTTTAGAATGTCTTTAAAGGCCAATCCCAATGCATCTTTTTCGTTATCTACATGTATATTAAAATCATCAAGAATTAGTACTTTATCTGCAGCCAGTACTAACTCTGATAGAAAGTCAGCAAATTCTTTGATAAAGTCTGTATGGTGCCCTGGTGGCCTGTATACAGTAGCCAGCACAAATGTCAAAGGGGATTTATCACTAACGCTAGATAACGTTACAGAAAGCACCATCACTTCAAAAGAATTATATTTGAAACTAGACTGAGTAATACTGAAGATATTTACAGCAATACCTCCCCCTTTTCCTTTTAAACAAGCCTCGTGTTTATAACAGTAATCATGCGGGGTGGAGTCATTTAAAGTAATGTAATTGTCTGGTTTTACCCAAGTTTGTCAAACACAGCACATCTAGGTTATGTTCTGTAATCATATCATTAACAATGAGTGCTTTTGAAGAAAGGGATAGAATATTCAGCAACCCGAACTTTATCATTAGTTCATCTGCATTATATTTTGTATGTCCTAATTCGGGGAACAGACACAGTCTCTATATGATGATATCTAGGTGAAAGAGGCTCTATGTGATGGGATTTATCTGACCTTGGTGACGTGAGGCCGCTAGCAGACGGTCGGTTTAGCCAGTCTGTCTGCTTCCTGACCTGAGCCCCAGATTGTCATGTTTTAGCTCTAAGACTATGAGCCATATTACTAGAGAGAAGAGCAGCACCAGCCCAGGAGGGATGGATACCATCTCTTTTCAACAGGTCAGGCTTGCCCCAAAAACTTTTCCAATTGTCTATGAATTCTATATTATTCTGCGGACACCACTTAGACAGCCAGCCATTGAGTGAGGACAGTTTACTAACTATGTCATCACTCCTGCGAACAGGAAGGTGGCCAGAGCAAATTACAGTGGCTGACATCGTACTTGCGAGTTCACACACCTCTTTAATATTAATTTTTGTGATCTCCGACTGGCGGAGTCGAACATCATTAGTGCCGACATGAATAATAATCTTAGAGAATTTACGATTAACATTAGCCAGCACTTTAAAATTTGCTTTGATGTCAGGCGATCTGGCTCCCGGCAAACATGTGACTATGGTGGCTGGTGTCTCGATTTTCACGTTCCGTGTAATAGAATCGCCAATAACTAGGGCACATTCAACAGGATTCTCAGTGGGTGTTTCACTGAGTGGGGAGAATCTATATGTTATGGTAATCGGAACGGAAGAGCGGTGTTTTGTCCCGCGACTACAGCATCTCACGGTCACCCAGTTGCCCTGCTGCATAGGCTCTACTTCAGCCGGAACCCAACAACAGAGTTTACAGAGTGTACAGAGTTTACTAAGCTAGGCGCATCCAAAGCAGTATCTAAAGCCCTTGCACTCTTACTATCCTCGATTAAAGTTTGGATGCGTGTCTCTAGTTCTGAAATCTTCTCCGTCAGCCTGACTATCTCCCTGCATTTATCACATGTAAAGCCCTCGGCGCTGACAGAGAAGGCTATACTACACATGTGACATGAAGTGCAGGTGACAATAATAGGAGAAGACATGACTCACCGTGTTTGTTGACTGATCCTACTCAACACAGTTGTTTGATGGACTCGAAAAGGCACAAGAGCGCGAGAGAGAATAAAGACGCCAAACATGGATGGCAGATTAACAGGCTAGCGGAAGGCTAGAGCGTTTTGCAAGCGATAGTGATTTAGATTAAAGCTTGCGAAGTCAGATCAATGTGACAGACAAAATTAGATAATATCAGATATCTGGTTGACGAGTACGATATGTTTAGCGATATTAACAACAAGGAATGATAGTAAAAAGAGATTCAAAACGGAAAGCTATACGGAGCTTACAGACGCAAACCACACGGTAGACAGCGAGGCAGACCGGAGCAATCGATTTCAGACCGGAACAATATTTACAGCATTTATTAATTTTAATTAATATTAATTTCAACATTTACAAATGCATTATTAAAATCAAATGTTGTATTTGGTAAATTTAGTTAATGCATTGTGAACTAACATGAACAATCAATGAACAGCTGGATTTTTATTCACTAACATTAATAAATAATGTAACAAATGTATTGCTTGTTGTTAGTTCATGTTAGTTAAAACATTAAATAATGTAACTTATGAACCTTATTGTAAAGTGTGACCAAGAAATGTGTTAGAAGTATTGTTCATGGTTAATGTCAGGAAATTGAACCTTATTGTAAAAGGGTTACAGTGAATTTAGTTGCAGGATGTGGTTTATTGCTCAAGTAACTGAACTTTGAGTGTACAGAACATATGAGTAGCTAAAAAATTGAGAGAAATAAAAGATACATGAAAAAAATAAATATATTCTGATAATTAAAAGAAATGCCCAGCTTACCTCTCTCAACTTTGATGATCTCATTAACTGGCTCAATCAACCTCGGTTTCTCTAAATATTCATCTGCGATAATTATAAAAAAAGAACACATTAAAAAGCAAATTGACAAAATATTGAAAAAAAAAGTTTCTTATTAATTAAATTGAGATAAAGTTAACAAAGCATTTCTGGAGAAGTTATCTGTTATGCATGATTATTCACATCCGTTAATCAGAGCTAAATGTGTGTGTCATACACCGGCCGGCGTCTCTCTGATCCCTCTACTGGCGGTTTAGTTTTATATTTAAAAGTATAATTTCATTGTGGTTAGAGAGAATACGTGGACAGTGGTAGAAAGAATATGTTTATAAATAGACTATTACGGGTGAAATATGAGATAACATTGTTAGATATAAAAGAGATGATAAAGTATTTGCAATTGCATTGCATGAAATGCTTTTGTCTGTCTTTTTTCCTCATATGTTCTGATTGGCCACCATGTGCTCTTGTTATACAAGATATTAAAACTGAATTACACTTCTTCACTTTAAAACTTCTCATCTTTATTTTACTTCTTATCTCTATTAACATCCTTTACTGAAGGTTTCGTAAGGAAACAAAAAGTAATGGAAAGTATTTTGAATTATTTAGCAATATTTTTAAAATTGGGCAGATTATGGAAATGTTTGAGTTAATGCATCTCTTGTGTAATATGTAAGAGTCGATTTGCATTTTGCACAGGTTAGTGCGATCTCTATCCGATCACACTAGGAATGCATTGAAATGAAGGTGTAAATGCAATCTGGATATGAAATGCATGTTAATAGATGTGAACAGGGCCTAGATGTACACATATAAGCTTTAATAATGGCCATTGTACAGTAACCGCTCACCGTGAACTTCACACTCTACAGATGCAGCCATTTGACCGACGACTCCACCTAAACTAAAGGTCATTTTGCAGGTGTACAATCCAGCATCATCGAGATGCACTTTACGTATGTTAAGCATCTCTTCATTTGGAGCAAACTTCTCATCTTCTTGAAGAGGCTGACAGTTCTGAGAATCAGAGAAGACAGCAGACACAGTAGCAATAGAGTTTATATTAGGCAGCTGCACAGATCCACAATAAAGATGATGTATTTTGTTGTCATTTTCTCAACTATCCTCTGAGGACATTCACATTTACATGAATCCGTTTGGCAGTAGTGTTTATTTCATCAGCTATTTTTTATTTAGCCTTGTCCTGTTTTTGTCTAGTCAAGTTTAAGTTGACTAAACGTCTGGGAATTTTAGTCTAATTTTATTCAACGTAAACTTTTTTCATTTTCGTCATGCTGCATTATGCTGGTTAAATTGATAATCACATTTATTTTTCTCAATTATGATCACGACTGTAGTCATTGTAGAATTTCATCATAATTATTGCACTTTCACATAAGCACTAATCAAGAAAATGTCGACTCCTAGGCATTTATTTATTTTACCCCATCTAGTGTAGGCTATTTGTCATACAAATAAACACACTCTTTACATTTTGAAAACTGATAAAACAAGAAACTTCCCTCAAAAATGAAAACACTTAAATTCCACAGAATTCCACGCAGAGGTTGCGTAAGTGCATTTATTATTATAATATAGTCGAGATCATGTTTGGATTTATTACTAGCCTGGGAAAACCCAGACAACTTCCGGCAAATTTAGATTTGCTCTGAAAGTTAGTCTGGCAAAGAGAGCTCATTCAAACCCATTTCCAATCCGTCGAAATCGAGGCACCAATCAGAAGCGTCGGGGCGGGCTTTACACGATGACGACAGCGCTGGGATTTTGAAATAGGTTTTGTAGCCTACATTACAGAGATGGATGCCGCCGTCCAACATCACTCGTCCGAATCATCTATCGCCAGAGCCGGTTCTAGACATTTGGAGGCCCTAGGCAATATTCATGTTGGAGGCCCCCCACCCCCAATACAAAACTCTTGAAACAAATATGATTCTTAACCTTTTAATTTATACAACATTTAATTTTAAATGTTTTTACTTACACAGTACATAAGTTTGGACACATTACTATTTTAATGTTTTTGAAAGAAGTCTCTTATGCTCATCAAGCCTGAATTTATTTGATCAAAAATACAGAAAAATAATATAGTGAAATATTATTAAAATTTTAAATACTGGTTTTCCTATTTTACTATACTTTAAAATATATTTCTGTGATGCAAAGCTGAATTTAGTGTCATGTGATCTTTCAGAAAACTTTATAATATTCTGATTTATTATCAAACGTTAGAAATGGTGCTTAATATTTATTTTATAACCTGTGATACTTTTTTTCAGGATTTTTTTTTATTATTAAAAAGTTGTTTTAAAAAAAGTCTTCACTATCAATTTTTATATATTTTGGGGGGGGATGAAGATGTTATAGTTATTGTTATTTTGCTGTTTTATTCAATTTATTCACAGTTCCAGAATACCACTTCAGTGATATATGCTTTTATCATTTTTTTCATAGCTGGTATGGGCAGGATTTTCCCCTCCCATTTAATCAATATTGACTGCAGATATTGTCATATTATTAATATAAGTAATATGATATAATGCATTGCATTGCTAGCTTAAATATGCTATACACAAATCAAGTGGAAGAGAAAGACACGATCGCTACTGATTAGACAAAAATTCTAAACTGATATAGGCTATTATTGGCGTAAGTAGGCTGATGTCAGACAGGGTATAATCTAATCATCAGCAGAATTTAGAAGATAGACCCGAGATCCTTTATTTGAAACATTTAAAAATGTTGTAGTGTGTTGGCTTTTTAACTTTGAATACAAACGTCTTGTTTTTTACTTTTGTAGTGTTTTTATTCAGCTCCCGACGCGATGTTATTCATTGTACGCGCAAATTCAAAGCGTCGCGTCTGGGCACGTTAATGACGCTCGCGCTCTTTTAAACTCGTAATAAAGCGGTGAATGATTTTTCCAGAAATGACGCTGATCTACAGTACAAGTTTATATTTAGAATACATTGCAATCACTCCAAAATAGATGACAACACACACACCTGCATTAGAGCTGTGCTTCTTTGCGTGCCTATTTAGGCTTTTGCTTCGCAGCACCTGATGGGCTGGCGTTAATGTGACGTAATGTAACAGTCTATGGTTAAGATAAACATCGTCACTATTTTTAGTTAATTAATAAAAGAGTTTGGTTCCAAAACGCAATAAATCCATTTAGATTAATTTGAGTAAAAATGTGTTTTCTTTACCAAGAAAGTGGAAAGATGAAAACCACTATTTTCTGTTTCAAACGTTCACATAGCATTTGTAGGTCATAATAAAAAAAAAAAATAATTAAAATCCAGGTTTTGATTTTCAAAGATTTATTATAAAAACGGATAATTTTTTTCCCCAAAATGCAATAATCCATTAAAAAAAATAATCAAAATGCAATTAATCCATTGAATCAATATAAAAGTTTTTTTTTTCATATTGAAACTGTTGAAAATACACAACAACGTAAGTTTATTAGTATAATATTTTTATTAAGAACTGTAAAGAAGATTGAAAACATTTGTTCTCCTCCCGAGAGCCTCATCTTCTTAATCTCCTCACGTAAATGATTCGATTTCGATGCCTTACGTTTCTTACCCAACCACAGGTTCATCAATGCCGTCAAAATTATTCATTTTTTTGTTTGTTTGTTGATCGAAAAGTACAAAATCTATAAGAAAAACTAGGAAGCCGGGTGTATTTAAGGCGCTGCCGTTACTGTTTACATTGCATGGAATGGTGCGTTGTGATTGGTTGAGAGTGGAATGGTGCGTTGTGATTGGTTGAGAGTGGAATGGTGCGTTGTGATTGGTTGAGAGCGGATATATCGCATTCTGCAGAGAAGGGAGACTGGCGTTTGTCGCGGTTTGGAAAGAAAGGGAGAAAACATGACAGAATAACACGGCGGATATCGTGTTTTACTTAAAATTAAACATTGACTTTTCAATACCAACCAGATACAATACTGATTTTTGCAGTAACTATTTTTTTTTTCAAAATGGCGTTTATCGCGTTTTGGAACCAAACTCTTTGGACATTTGTAAATTTTTTTATTTGTGTCCCTCTGTCTGGGCCCCATCCCGCCAATCGGGCCCTAGGCACGTGCCTAGTTTGCCTTTGCGTTAATCCGGCTCTGTCTATCGCGTCTGTTTTAAGCGATTTGAACGTTTCCTTTTAGTTAAAAACCAAGCAAAGAACAACACTCGGAGATGTGTCTCCGCCGCTCTGCATACGTCATCTCCTTCATCGCTCTGATTGGTTTAGGTCTATCCGCGACGTCCGTTGGTGACGCCCCTCTGGAAATGATTTGTCTATGACGCTTTGCCAGACCATAACTCACTTACACCTGAGAATGCTCTGGTTTTAACCAGGCTAATTTATTACAGTTACCTTTTAACAGAAAAGCTCTGATTGGGGATTTAAGCTCCTGACATCTGGCAAACGCAAGCTCATAGTGGCCTGTTAAAAACGGTCAGTAATATTTAGTCTATTTTCCGCTGAAAAAAAATTGATTTTGGTAAAGTTTTTTTTTTTTACTATATTTTACTCTTGTCTTTTCATCAACAATATTGCATGTTGATATAGTCACAGTTATCGTTAATGAACAGTGTCGTCTCGTCATCATCTCGTCTAAAAAAAAAGGTAGTCGACGAACATTTTTCATCATAGTTTTCATTAATCAATTAACACTATTTGGCATGTATGCTGCATTGATGGTGTAAATGTTTAATCAGAATTCTGCTGGGAATTAAACCCATAATCTTGGTGTTGCTAGCGCCTTAACACAAAGACATAAGTACACATTAAAAAACATCAACACTTAAAAACAACGGTCATCAGTTAACCGTCCCCATTAGTTCCCCTATTTATGTCTTATTAGAGCCAGTTTAGTTTTCTCCTCTCTCTCTCGTCTCAATCCATCACGTTATCTGTTCCTCCAGTTCTCCCGCCGGTGCGGTTTTATTTCAATAATAATCTTTTCTTTTTAACTGAATATTCTATTCAGGTTAAAAAGTATGAACATGGCTAAATATGGCTAAGTGTGGAACAAGCAATATTCACTGAAACAACATTTTTATAAATTACCGTTTTTTTACCGGTTTTAATTATGACTGACTGACATGCATCACATTGAGTTTGTTTGATAAGACTCTGTGATGCAAATGGATGGAAACTTTATATACAGTTCAAACACATACATTAGACCTAAAAAAATATTCGGCCATGAAAAAATGTCATTAAAACTAATATAATCAAGAGGTCAGGGGAAATATGAATATCTTGTTTCTGTTCAACAGAAAAACAACATTAGAGGCGAGTAATTAATGGCAGAACTGTTATTCATTCAAGGCCTCGATGGCGACCTGATCCCGTATGGAGATGATGATGTGTTTGTACCTTGTACCACTGGATGGAGGGATGATCCACACTCCTGATGTATCTCTTCAGAGGACAGGCGAGGACATCGTTCACACCGGCACTGATCCACTGAAGTCCCCTCACCGGTCGCTCACAGTCTCCAGACGTCATCTCGCTCACCACCAGCACTGCAGCCTGTCTATAGCACTGACTCTGAGTCCTGAGGACGACACACAGGTGTTTATAATGAGACTGTCTATAGCACTGACTCTGAGTCCTGAAGACGACACACAGGTGTTTATAATGAGACTGTCTATAGCACTGACTCTGAGTCCTGAAGACGACACACAGGTGTTTATAATGGGACTGTCTATAGCACTGACTCTGAGTCCTGAAGACGACACACAGGTGTTTATAATGAGACTGTCTATAGCACTGACTCTGAGTCCTGAAGACGACACACAGGTGTTTATAATGAGCCTGTCTATAGCACTGACTCTGAGTCCTGAAGACGACACACAGGCGTTTATAATGAGACTGTCTATAGCACTGACTCTGAGTCCTGAGGACGACACACAGGCGTTTATAATGAGACTGTCTATAGCACTGACTCTGAGTCCTGAGGACGACACACAGGCGTTTATAATGAGACTGTCTATAGCACTGACTCTGAGTCCTGAAGACGACACACAGGCGTTTATAATGAGACTGTCTATAGCACTGACTCTGAGTCCTGAAGACGACACACAGGTGTTTATAATGAGACTGTCTATAGCACTGACTCTGAGTCCTGAAGACGACACACAGGCGTTTATAATGAGACTGTCTATAGCACTGACTCTGAGTCCTGAAGACGACACACAGGTGTTTATAATGAGCCTGTCTATAGCACTGACTCTGAGTCCTGAAGACGACACACAGGTGTTTATAATGAGCCTGTCTATAGCACTGACTCTGAGTCCTGAAGACGACACACAGGTGTTTATAATGAGCCTGTCTATAGCACTGACTCTGAGTCCTGAAGACGACACACAGGCGTTTATAATGAGACTGTCTATAGCACTGACTCTGAGTCCTGAAGACGACACACAGGCGTTTATAATGAGACTGTCTATAGCACTGACTCTGAGTCCTGAAGACGACACACAGGCGTTTATAATGAGACTGTCTATAGCACTGACTCTGAGTCCTGAAGACGACACACAGGCGTTTATAATGAGACTGTCTATAGCACTGACTCTGAGTCCTGAAGACGACACACAGGCGTTTATAATGAGACTGTCTATAGCACTGACTCTGAGTCCTGAAGACGACACACAGGCGTTTATAATGAGACTGTCTATAGCACTGACTCTGAGTCCTGAAGACGACACACAGGCGTTTATAATGAGACTGTCTATAGCACTGACTCTGAGTCCTGAAGACGACACACAGGCGTTTATAATGAGACTGTCTATAGCACTGACTCTGAGTCCTGAAGACGACACACAGGCGTTTATAATGAGACTGTCTATAGCACTGACTCTGAGTCCTGAAGACGACACACAGGCGTTTATAATGAGCCTGTCTATAGCACTGACTCTGAGTCCTGAAGACGACACACAGGCGTTTATAATGAGACTGTCTATAGCACTGACTCTGAGTCCTGAAGACGACACACAGGCGTTTATAATGAGACTGTCTATAGCACTGACTCTGAGTCCTGAGGACGACACACAGGTGTTTATAATGAGACTGTCTATAGCACTGACTCTGAGTCCTGAAGACGACACACAGGTGTTTATAATGAGACTGTCTATAGCACTGACTCTGAGTCCTGAAGACGACACACAGGCGTTTATAATGAGACTGTCTATAGCACTGACTCTGAGTCCTGAGGACGACACACAGGTGTTTATAATGAGACTGTCTATAGCACTGACTCTGAGTCCTGAAGACGACACACAGGTGTTTATAATGAGACTGTCTATAGCACTGACTCTGAGTCCTGAAGACGACACACAGGTGTTTATAATGAGACTGTCTATAGCACTGACTCTGAGTCCTGAGGACGACACACAGGCGTTTATAATGAGACTGTCTATAGCACTGACTCTGAGTCCTGAAGACGACACACAGGTGTTTATAATGAGACTGTCTATAGCACTGACTCTGAGTCCTGAAGACGACACACAGGTGTTTATAATGAGACTGTCTATAGCACTGACTCTGAGTCCTGAAGACGACACACAGGTGTAGCACTGACTCTGAGTCCTGAGGACGACACACAGGCGTTTATAATGAGACTGTCCTATAGCACTGACTCTGAGTCCTGAAGACGACACACAGGCGTTGGTCCTGAAGGGTAATGAGACTGTCTATAGCACTGACTCTGAGTCCTGAGGACGACACACAGGCGTTTATAATGAGACTGTCTATAGCACTGACTCTGAGTCCTTGAGACGGACACACAGGTTGTCTTTATAATGAGACTGTCTATAGCACTGACTCTGAGTCCTGAGACGACACACAGGCGTTTATAATGAGACTGTCTATAGCACTGACTCTGAGTCCTGAAGACGACACACAGGCTGTTTATAATGAGACTGTCTATAGCACTGACTCTGAGTCCTGAAGACGACACACAGGTGTTTATAATGAGACTGTCTATAGCACTGACTCTGAGTCCTGAAGACGACACACAGGCGTTTATAATGAGACTGTCTATAGCACTGACTCTGAGTCCTGAAGACGACACACAGGCGTTATAATGAGACTGTCTATAGCACTGACTCTGAGTCCTGAAGACGACACACAGGTGTTTATAATGAGACTGTCTATAGCACTGACTCTGAGTCCTGAGGACGACACACAGGCGTTTATAATGAGACTGTCTATAGCACTGACTCTGAGTCCTGAAGACGACACACAGGTGTTTATAATGAGACTGTCTATAGCACTGACTCTGAGTCCTGAAGACGACACACAGGTGTTTATAATGAGACTGTCTATAGCACTGACTCTGAGTCCTGAGACGACACACAGGTGTTTATAATGAGACTGTCTATAGCACTGACTCTGAGTCCTGAAGACGACACACAGGTGTTTATAATGAGACTGTCTATAGCACTGACTCTGAGTCCTGAGGACGACACACAGGCGTTTATAATGAGACTGTCTATAGCACTGACTCTGAGTCCTGAAGACGACACACAGGCGTTTATAATGAGACTGTCTATAGCACTGACTCTGAGTCCTGAAGACGACACACAGGCGTTTATAATGAGACTGTCTATAGCACTGACTCTGAGTCCTGAAGACGACACACAGGCGTTTATAATGAGACTGTCTATAGCACTGACTCTGAGTCCTGAAGACGACACACAGGTGTTTATAATGAGACTGTCTATAGCACTGACTCTGAGTCCTGAGGACGACACACAGGTGTTTATAATGAGCCTGTCTATAGCACTGACTCTGAGTCCTGAGGACGACACACAGGTGTTTATAATGAGACTGTCTATAGCACTGACTCTGAGTCCTGAAGACGACACACAGGCGTTTATAATGAGACTGTCTATAGCACTGACTCTGAGTCCTGAAGACGACACACAGGTGTTTATAATGAGACTGTCTATAGCACTGACTCTGAGTCCTGAGGACGACACACAGGTGTTTATAATGAGACTGTCTATAGCACTGACTCTGAGTCCTGAAGACGACACACAGGTGTTTATAATGAGACTGTCTATAGCACTGACTCTGAGTCCTGAAGACGACACACAGGTGTTTATAATGAGACTGTCTATAGCACTGACTCTGAGTCCTGAGGACGACACACAGGTGTTTATAATGAGACTGTCTATAGCACTGACTCTGAGTCCTGAAGACGACACACAGGTGTTTATAATGAGACTGTCTATAGCACTGACTCTGAGTCCTGAGGACGACACACAGGCGTTTATAATGAGACTGTCTATAGCACTGACTCTGAGTCCTGAAGACGACACACAGGTGTTTATAATGAGCCTGTCTATAGCACTGACTCTGAGTCCTGAAGACGACACACAGGCGTTTATAATGAGACTGTCTATAGCACTGACTCTGAGTCCTGAAGACGACACACAGGTGTTTATAATGAGACTGTCTATAGCACTGACTCTGAGTCCTGAAGACGACACACAGGTGTTTATAATGAGACTGTCTATAGCACTGACTCTGAGTCCTGAAGACGACACACAGGCGTTTATAATGAGACTGTCTATAGCACTGACTCTGAGTCCTGAGGACGACACACAGGCGTTTATAATGAGACTGTCTATAGCACTGACTCTGAGTCCTGAAGACGACACACAGGTGTTTATAATGAGACTGTCTATAGCACTGACTCTGAGTCCTGAAGACGACACACAGGTGTTTATAATGAGCCTGTCTATAGCACTGACTCTGAGTCCTGAAGACGACACACAGGTGTTTATAATGAGCCTGTCTATAGCACTGACTCTGAGTCCTGAAGACGACACACAGGCGTTTATAATGAGACTGTCTATAGCACTGACTCTGAGTCCTGGAGGACGACACACAGGTGTTTATAATGAGCCTGTCTATAGCACTGACTCTGAGTCCTGAAGACGACACACAGGCGTTTATAATAATACTGTCTATAGCACTGACTCTGAGTCCTGAAGACGACACACAGGCGTTTATAATGAGACTGTCTATAGCAGTGGTTCCCAAACCTGTCCTGGCGACCCACCAACACTGCACGTTTTCGAGCTGATGAGTTGAATCAGGTGTGTTTGATTAGGGAGACAAAGAAAACATGCAGTGTTGGTGGGTCGCCAGGACAGGTTTGGGAACCACTGGTCTATATCACTGACTTACACTAGATAGTGTTACATTAAGCACCAACACTATCTAGTGTAAATGATAAATCCCGCTTGACATTTGTACAGGCAACCAGGGCACCATACAGACTTTATCAAAGAATTTGCTGATTTTTTTGGAGTTAATACTGGCTGCAGATTCAGTCCTAATTGTTGGTAATTTTAATATACATGTAGATAACGAAGCCTTTGGATTACTTACAAAGCACTAAATGGTTTAGCTCCCAGTGCTTGAGCGAGCTCTTAACGCATTATAGTCCTTCACGACTATTGCGATCTCAAAACTCCGGCCAGTTGATAATACCTAGAATATCTAAATCGACTGCTGGCGGGAGATCCTTTTCCTATTTAGCACCAAAACTCTGAACAGTCTTCCTACCATTGTCCGGGAAGCAGACACACTCTGTCAGTTCAAAGCTAGACTAAAAACACAACTCTTTGACCTAGCATACACATAATACATTATACATTTCTAATATTCAAATCAGTTAAATGATTACTAGGCTGCATAGATTAGATCAGGCAGACCCGTGAACCCCTTTCCATAAATCCAATGTCGATTTAGCGATTAAAATTTAGCCAACATTAGCGATTTAAATCTAAATAGCTAATGTTAGTCTTTCTGGTTATTCAGAGGTTTACTTTAAATGTAAACAAACCCTTAACAAAATGTAAAGCTAAAAGAGTAAAAATGTACAAAAGTAAAAAATTGTAAACAAACATAACAAAAAAATAAATAAAAATAAATAATAATAACAACAAAAGTCTGAGAAAGTCAGCATGTTCTGAATGTCAATATATCCAGATGTTCTGGGCTTCTGTTCATCACAGCTAGATGAAAACAATGGACAGAAGTGAAACTACAAATGAAATCCAAATTTCTATGAAATCCTTTTTTTAAAGCAAAAGCTGTAGCTATTAATTATTTTAGTAATAGAGTATTCTACCGATT